>JASANX010000822.1:0-25359 GCA_030849745.1 Trypanosoma scelopori
ACTGAGAACGGCACGAGAAACCGCTCCATGAGCCACACGCCATCGTAGAGCAGACACACACGCATATTTCCACCGAGTGATTCGGTGGAGGGGAATCCCGTCCCCGCTCGTGAGGGCTCGGCTGCTGTGGAAAGTTCGGGGTGTTATTCCCGCACTGCCGTTGCAGAGCCACCATCGCCCACGAGCACGTCGTGCATGATGATGATGTAATGATCGCTGTCCCGTGACGGCTGCGCAATCCGGTTGCGCACGACGCAGCGCTTGGACCGCGTCACATCCGGCGTTTAGCCTCCATGCCATCATTCGATAGAAGACGTTCTCGTAGCGACTCGCCATGGTGTCACTTCTGAAAAGACTCACGGCACGCTGACGCGATCGCTGTGCTGCCGCCCTTCCCTCCTCGGGGTAAAATAAGTAGTGCAGAATCTCCCGTGCCAGTCCACGCACGTCGCCAAGCGTAAACAGTCGTCCGTAGTCCGTGCAGGGCACCACCGAGCGGGCACTCCCCAAGTCCGTCACGACAAGTGGCACACCGGACAAGGCCGCCTCTATCATCACAGTGTTGAGGCCATGGTGCTGGTAAAAGGCATCAACAAACACATCCAATGACTGATAGAACTCCGCAAGTTCCTCCTGGCCAAGCATCCCCACACACACGACCGACAGCCCCTCCTTGCGCATGGAGCGATAAAGTTCCAGCAAAGCCCCACTCCCGGAGACCACAAGCGTGACGTTGCGGTATTGCGTCAGGATGAGACGCATCGCCTCGGAAAGCTGCAGGTGTCCCTTTACTTCAACCAGCCTCCCGCCGCAGCCAACCACATAATGCTCACGCGGCACACCGTGCCTTTTCAAGAACTCCAGACGTACCTTGTTATTGTCGCGCGGATGAAACACGTGTCGGTCGACGCCGTTGTAAATCAATTCCACTCTCTCCCGATCAACGTGGTGTAGCTTTAGGGTCTCCTCCCTTGCTACATCTGATATCATGATATGCTGGGAAACGGTGAGCAACGCATACGCCTCCAGTGGCACGACACCACCGAGATCCGCCATCCGCTCTACATCCGCCCTTTCAGGCATTCTGTGATGCACGCGGTAATTGTAGACGACGGCATTCAGCCCGTTTCGAAACCAGTCAAACATTGAGCCATGCCATGTCACAGCAAACGGCACCCCCAACTGATAGATGTTTGGCACGGCAGCCCAGCTCTCGCTGTGCGCAACGTCAAAAGGCTGCTGTGCGTGGTATTCATGAAATGCCTGCAGGCAATTTTCAAACCATTCCACACTGTAGCTCGAATCTCGCGAGGAGCGAATCTGCTCCACCACCAACCGCGCGTTCCCATCGGAACACGGCGCCGTCTTGTGTGTGACGGGGTCCGTGCAGTAGGCAATCTTTTTATTCGGACCCTTCGGGGGTCCTGTCACAAATACGTGCACGTAGTGGCCACGTGCTGCAAGCTGGGAGTAGACGTGAAATGCGTGAAATTGCATTCCACCTGCTGCGTGAATTGGTGGAATCCATATCCGCGAGAAACCGGCAATTCTCATTCGAGGCTTTTGTTCTCGTGAGTTTGCACGGGCCGCTGCAGCCGTCTCATTGGCATATTGGGTGTACTCTGCAACGACAGACGCATCGCAGCCGCCGCCATCCCTCCTTTGAGGCGCCCCATTAGCTCGCGAGGCGGTGGCTGCAGTCTCACCAGGCGCATCCGGTTGGCGAGCGGGGCAAACCCCCGCATCCAAATCGTCACTCGGAATCGCATTCACTTTCTTCTCGGGCGCCAGATCCGGATGAAGAAACGCGCTGATGTACAATCCAATAGTGAATCCGATGAACACAAGAAGAATGTTCTTCACTACCGCGTTCCGTCGTGCATGCTGAAAAGAAAACGACTTTCTCCCCATATCCCGCGCCCACCAACACACTTTCCCCACCCCCGTCGCGTAAAGAATGGCACACTGCACGGAGGCAGCAGCAACAGCGACAAGACACAACGCAGAGGAGGGTGCGGGGGTGGCGGGGTGGCACTATTCCCCCAGCACCAGCAGCAGAGCACGTGGATGTATTGTGTGGATGGACGGAAGTGAAGCCACTTCACACACGACACGCGACAGAAAAGATGAGAAGCTGAGTTCCCTTTTTATCAAGAAGAGAACGGGAGCGTGACTGAGTGACAACGTGGACGAAAGAAAAAAAAATTTTCAGCGCATCATTATTCAATTCCCCTCTTCTTCCCCCCCCCCCCCCGCACGCATTCCTCCAATGCCTGCGTCCTCTCTTCCTCTTCTTCTTCTGCTGCATTGTTCATTTCAGATAGCGCCATTCCACCGCAGGCATGGGGACACGTGCAATTTGCTCCCGCTCCTGCTGCAGCACCAAATCCATGCACAGCGGATCCACCCGCTTCTTCGCTGAACATGCAGCGCTGTTGAGGCTCCCTGCCTCTTCGTCATCGCGCTCAGAGCGGTGGTCATCCCGCGGCAAGAATCGCTTATACACGTAAGACGACATGTCGGAATGCGCCGCGTTAAACCGAAGCTTCGGGAGGCACCGTTGGGACGAGGTGTCGTCTGTGAGCTCCACGGCAACGGAGCCCGCATTCTCCAAAAACACGGTGTTCCTCTCCTCGTCTCCACCACCATCACCACCATTTTCTTCATCATCACTATTATCGTCGAGCACGGCGAAAGCAGCGCGGTGGCGATACGTGTGTGTGATTCGGCTCCTCGCCACGTTCCTAAGGCCATCTGGAAGCACCGTGTAATAAGGCAAGGTGGGCGGAGACTGTTCCGCATCGTCGTCCTCATCCTCACCATCACCGCCATTCCTCTCAACGTTGACGCCCTTCTGCCCGGAATGTCTTGCTGCAGCAAGAAGCGTTGTGCCAGAAACTGGAAGAAAAACGGGAAGCAGTTCCCACGTTTCCTTCGATCGCGCCTCCTCCGCTGCGCACAGTTGAATCACCTGCACTGCCGCTGCGAGGGAATCGCCCTGGAGCTCGCCTGTTGATACCACGGCGCAGAGCGAAGAGAACATCTGCCCACGCACCGTTGAGGGGGTCACGGTGGCACTACTCTCCAGCGGTGTTCCGCCTTTCCTCGCCGAGCAGACGCGAGAATGCACAAAGAACGCAGTAGAGGTGGAGGAGATGGAACCGCAGACGCAACGCCAGAGGTTTCCTCGCGTTTCTATGCTATCGTGAGTGGGAGACTTCGTCCTCCTTCGGCAGATCTGAGCACGCGAGAATGGTGGTGGTGGTGGTGGTGGTGCCGCCAATGATGATGATGATGACGACACGTCAGCTGACAGATGTGCCACCGACCTCGACGGATGAAGCAGTGAACTAGCGCTTGTTGACTCTGCACTCTCCATTTGCAACTGCAGCAGCGGCTCCGCTTCCACTCATCCAATCGTCGCTACCACCCCCACCCACCCACCCACCCACCGCCGAAGCTCTTTACGGAATAACAATGCATTGATGATGATGATGATGATAATAAATGTGGTGGTGGTGACAACGATAAGAGGAGGAAAGGGGAAGAAAAATAAAAAAGGTAAAGAAGACTGGGATGAAATGAAGAGAGGCAACAAGACGACGTCGCAGAAGAAATCTCACCTGCAGAAGGGCGAGTAGGAGGAGGAGGACGCAGATAGAAATTATATATATATATATAAAGAGAGAGAGAGTCTGTGTGTGTGTGAGAGAGAGAGATAGATGGAGAAAGACACACCAGAGTGTACGCCGTGTGCGTGTCTCCGTACATAAATACCACCCAGCACACACACCACATGTCCCCTCAACAACAGGACTTCGAACTTCCGTTCAGATACATAACTTCGAAGGCGAATGGGAATGCAAAGTAACGTGCAGTGGAAGGCCACAAACCCACGTGGAATGAAAAGAGACATGGTTGAGGTGCAGGAGACGGCGAAGAATAGCAACAACAACAACAAAAAAAAAAAAAAAAAACAAGAGCACCTGCGTCAAAATACATTTGTGGTATGCTCCCCTTTCTTGAGGATGTAGAGCGCCTTTCCAGTCGTCTCGACAACCACGTCGTGAAATGACAAAATGTCCAGCAGGTTGAGCAGCTGGTCCTTCTCCATTTTTTGCAGTTCGTCACGATATCGTGTGGGGAATCTGCTGTGCATGGAATCACTTTTATCCCGCAAAAACGTGTCCTGCGCCTCCAACGACACGATCAATTTGACCATCGTGTCGTGGTGATTCTGAATCTCCTCCTGCACAGCGCTCGCCAAGTCCTGCATGGAGCGTAGCGCGGTGTCGTACTTGGGGGTCCGAAGCGACGCCGTTGCCACATCCAGACGGTGGCCGAGTTCACGCTTCATACGTTCCACATCGAGGAAACTTGTCTGGAGCACTGACTGCACCTCAGCCTTGAGTGATTCGGTCTCCACCTCGAACCGCACCAATCGGCGATTCACCTTGTCCCGTAGAGTCTGCTCATTGGCGACCTTTTGTTCCAGTTCCGTCTTTTTTTCCTCGAGGAGGTTGCGCAGTGCCGCATTCTCAACGCGGACCTCATCCGCCTGCTTTTGAAAATCTGCCTGCATCTGCGCCCGCAGCAACTCAACTGCAGTGTGAATGTCCTGACCAGATGACACCTGGATGCCGTGGGCCTGCAAGGCCTTGAATGCATCATTAAGCTCTTGCTGCTGCTGATTCACCTGTACCATCTGAGAGCTCACCAGGTTCATAACGAGCAGGTGGTAGTCTGGCAGGAACGCCTCGCGTGCTACCTCCTCCTTCTTCACGAGAGCAGTGCGTTGCTCCGTCTCTGCCACCTCCACAGCGGCTAGTGCCGCCAAAAGTGCGTCCCCCTTGCTCCTTGAGCCGAGCGCATCGGACCGCCGCACCCCCTTCTTCCCCTTTGAATCCTTCCGGCCCCTTGGTGATTTTCTCCGCCCCTTCAGGCTGCCAATCCGACCTCGTCCTTTCGCTTTGGGGGACTTTCGCCGTGATGAGCCCGCAGACGACGCGCGAGAACTTCCGCGGGAGCGTGTCGCAGTCGGAGAGGTCGACTTGCGGCGCTGTTGTGCCCCCTTTTTGCTGGTTTTCCCACGAGAAGAGGAGACGCGACTGTCTGCCTTTTTACTTCCTGAAATTGACAGCGATGAAGATGGCGAGCCGGTTGCCTTCCGTCCCTTCTTTGAGGCTGCCGTCGACTTGGACGAGCCGACAGCAGTGCGAGAATGACCGCGTTGAGAGCTCTCTATTGGCGGTAGACCGCCGAATGTGCTGAGGCTGCCAGAGTTCTCCTGACTCAGGGTCCGCTTTCTATCCGCAGAGCGCCCATTAGACCACGAAAGCAGCACTGACGAGCCAGTAACGTTAGCCATGGAGGAATTACGCTTTGCATCCACCGATTTGCGCGACTGTCGCTTGTTGTCGGACCACTGTCCGACAGTCCCGCCGTCCTCCATTCTTCTCATATATGGTCACAGCACAACCGCAGCGAGAGGGGAAAAGAAAATTTAAAATTAAAACAAAAAGCAATCACATACATATATACACGCAGATATATTGCGCTAGAAGAGATCCTGTTGATTTGTTCGGTTTTTTTTTCTTTTTTTTTTTTTTTTTTTTGGGGGGGGGGGGGGTTTTAAACCCGGGGGAAGGAAAAAAAAGGAAGAAAAAAAAAATTTTTTCTTTAGACATGTGATGAGAAAACCGAGAAAAGTAAAGGCCTCCTGCCACGTTCCACCGCAAGCAATCACAACTTCCGGTTAGCAATTCCTCGTGTAGTACTAAAGAGCACGGCGGCACGAGCTCGAACGGAGATGGTGTCACGACCCTCCGCCATAAGGAGTGCAGCAGCGTCATCATCATGATCATTAGGGAGGGCGAGTGCATCAGCAGTCTTGAAGGGTGTATTGTGTACCGAGAGCGCATCCTCCATTTTCCGTCGAGCAACGGAAGAGAGCAGCAGCATGAAGCTCGTGCTCTTGGGGTTGGCACGCCGCATTTGGGAAATCATCCATGGCAATCGCTCTTTGATTGTTCTGTAGAGAGCAACACGAACGCAGAGACGAACATCATCGTCTGTGATATCACAGAAGGAGCCCACCCGTTCAAGAGCCCTCGTATGCCTCCATACCAGGCGGCGCATTCCTGTAACTGCCAACGAGAGGGGCTTTAGCAACGTACGTACGTGCGGCCGCATAAATGTGGCGTTCTCCAGCATCTTCAGCAGGAGAAAGCGGGACCACAGAAGGCCCATTTCGTACAGAGTCTGTACGACGCGAGCCTTGGTGTTAATACGCCGGCATAGTACCGTCATTGGGGTGCGGAGGCAAAGAATGCTCATAAACCGCACCGAGCAACACAGTGCTTCACTTCCAGTCCTCGGACGCACTGCAATGCGGGGTAGCAATGGGGCCAGACGTCTCCATTCCACGCTAAACTCCAGTGTTTCTGGGCTCCACAGCAAGCCACACCACGGTACGGGTGCGGTGGTGGTGTATTGGAGCTTTTCGCCCTGGCAAAAGAATCCCACCTCGGGCCACCCGGAGCGAATCGCTGCAAGACAACGCGAGGCCGCCACACGTGAAAGCGTTACCACTAAAATGTCGTCTACTCGCCGCAGTAGTAGCGACGGTTCCTCGTGCTGCGAGAGGATGTCAGAAAGTGACACGTCCACCGCCTCAAGAAGCGTGTCGCAAAGCAGCATCGCCACCGCAGACCCCTGGTTAATCCCTAGGTGCTGTGTGTAGAGATTCCCATCCACCTCCACGAGGTGGCTCTGCAGGTGCTGTCGCAGCACCGCTCGCACCTCCTCACCGCGGACCACAGAACCAAAGCGTGGCGCATTCTCCTCCCAGACGATCCAACCCTTGGGGATGCCAAGGAGCACACCATCCCGCATGCACTTGCCGGAGACCGTCTGTACACGCTCGCGTTGATACAGCAGCGTCTCAGACCCCGGAAAACCCTTTCCCCCCATCGTCGATGATCCTCGCCTTTCAAGGTCGCCTGCTGCACGTCTTCCTCCACTGGGCAACGGTGCGACGGCGGTCAGCCGCAGTGTGTAGTATAAATCATGTGAAACGAGGCGCTCCACTGCATCCATGACCGCTGCCTGCGGAAGAGAGTCATAGCACCGTGCCGCATCCCCGCGCACCACTGTCACCGCAACATCCCCTGGATGCAACATGGATGATCCACCGTTAAAACTCTGCACCAGCGATGGGCAACCGCGGAAGCGCCGAGACCCTTCAACGAAGGAGCGTATCTCAGCGTACTCATCCTGGTGGGACGCATTCGTGAGTCGCGCCAAACCCGACCTCACGCGTTGCTCCTCCACACCGGTGAGAAGACAGCGCAACGCCTCCCGCAAAACTCTAAAGTTTGACGGTGACTTCGTAGCCGTTGACATCGACGTATTCGGCCTACAGCGAGCAGAGGATAGCAGGCGCAGACCATTCGCCATTTTGGACAACAAACGCACGTGAGCCTGGCGCACCCTGGCAATGGGGCGCAGCTTGCGGCGATCCAAGAGAAGGCGAATAGATGAGTACAGCATTGGCGATGGGCCACCAGCGCCAACCGTCAGAGATGATGCCCCCATCTGCAAAATCTCAGCTGAAGTTACCCGCTGCAGAGCCATTGGCGGAGGGGCCATGCGCTGCTTCGCGTTGGTGCGGGCTCTTGTGGGGGGCGGCGGCGGCGGCCAGCGGGGAATACACACTTGCCGCATTTCACGACGGGCAAGACGGATCCACACCGGTTTTGGTATAAAGACAAACACATTGGGGTTCTTTGAATACCACGTCACGTGGAACGAACTCCGCAGCACGAATGGCACCACGTGCTCGAAAAGGAAGAAGACAAGTTGAAGGAAAATCCGCTGCTGAATCATAGAGCGGCGCCTTTGACCAAGGAGGGCTTTGGTGTAGAAACCACGCAACCACGGTATCCGCGAAACTGGCACTTTATGCAGGAAGTGGCTTAACGGAAACACTTCGTGCCTTCCGCAGCGCAGCCAATCCAAAGCGACGCAGCACAGCTTCGTCAGCACGTCTGCGTCCCCCCAGAAACTCACTCGCTCCACCGCGCGAGGAGCACGCCACCACATTCTTTCAAACAAGGATCGAAGATACGAGATGAGAACGGGTTCCGGTGCCGTGAACTCAGAAACGGGAATTGTTGCGGGTGCCGAGTCTCCCTTCCTGCTTCCCTCATTCTGACCCTCGCAACAATGAGGATGACAATAAGAATGATAATAATGATGAGGATGGGGGTGAGGATGGGTGCCATGGATGGAAAGGCTGCGCTCTTCGAGAAATCCAGCATGTTTGATGGCCGCACCTCGAAGGTTCATTCGACACACACTACCCAGCACACAGTGGAGGACATGCGTGAGATGCCGTTCCACTGAGTCTCTTTTAGAAGCGACATTGTTGCAGCTCGGCGAGAGAGTGTACGGAAACACAAAGTGAACCAATTCCTTTGCCACCGCCAAAACACCACAGCCGTCTGCACACGGCACCGATGATCCATTCCACGCCGTAACCGAGCAGCATTTCTGTTCCATTCTCGCTGCCTCAGCCGTTGCTCCTGTGGCTGCATTTCTATCGGCATCAACAGAGGCAAAAACAGAAGAGGCGCCACAGTGGTGCGCCTGCCACAACCGCGCAAGCATGGGGTTCAAGGTGCGGCTATGTTCGGCAAACGTCCGCTCCGGTGGCATATCAATCAGTGGTAGGCGAGATACATTCAGGCGGTAGAGCGATGCCACCAAGGACGATGTGTCACGGATGGACCCCTGATCTTCCTCCTCTTCTTTTCCCTGCTCTTGCCGTTCTCGTCGTGATACTGCATTCTCGAGGCGTGCAACCTTGCGTGGCCCTTCCCACCTGACGCAGCGGTGGGTCTTTAGCAGCCGAAGCACGGCGTTCTTCAGCGGGGGGCCCATCACCTGCATACCTCCGCCAGTCGGTTCAAATTGCACCACGACGGGGCACCACAAGACGATAAAGTTGGTGGGCGCCGGGCCAATCTGAGCGAAGAGGGATTCCCAGAAGAGGTGCTGCAGCACCGAAGACGTCAGTGGTCTCCCGTTTAGCGGAGCGAATGTGGATCGCGGCCGAGATTCTTGTCCCACGGGTGCTGCTGCAGCTGGCGGCGGCGGCGGCGGCGGTGCACCAAGTGACACATACACTACCACCACGAAACCGCCTGTTGGGCGCACGAGAACAGCCCTTGTGCCGGTGGATGACACACGAGATGCGCCTGGAGAAGCCTCGAAGCGCAGCTGCAGGAAGAAGTACCGTTGCAGAAATTCCCTCAGCGACAATGGGCCAGTGTAGCCAGGAACAGCGGGAAAAGTAGAGGACATGTTTCACCTCCCACTCGCCATATATGTATATATATGTGCACGGCTGCGTGAGGCGGAGGCAGCGTGTAGAGCAATACCAGGAGGCACGACGCCGTTAAGATGCTCCAATTGCTTGCAGAGACAACAACAACAACAACAACAACAACAACACTGACCCTCTGTTGGGGGGGGGGGGGGCTGTCGAAAAAACGAAACAGAGATGATGCAGCAAATACAACAAATTCAATAGGTCAAAAAAAAAAAGGGGGGGGGGAAGAAGAAGAAGAAGAAGAAGAGGGGGTGCCACCGACAAGACGTCATCCTTACAAGCGGCTCCACCAGCCAGTGGCTTGCGCCATCACGCACAGCTGTCTCAAGCATCCAGACAGCTGCAAGACCCTCATCATTAAGCATCATCCCCATTCCTCCTCTCTATTTCTACATACCGCTCTCAGCGGGACGCCACCGAGTCGTCATTTGCGTCTGCCATTCGTGCCCATTTCGTGCAGCGACGTCAGGTTTTGATGTGCGCCACGTTCTCGGTTAACAGTAATGCACACACACACACACACAGAGAGAGAGAGAGAGGGAGAGACACAGAGACATAGGTCAACGAAGGAAGAGTACAAACGGCGATCCATACATTTTGGTCGTGTACAGCATCATCGGAGACGGGCGTCATTGCAAGCGAAAGGGGGCGCAGCAACAGCAATAGCAACAACAGGTGATGAGAGAAGAGAAGAGAAAAGCAAAACGAGTGCTGGCGCTCCCTACAACACAAGGAGCATGTTCCGCTGAAGCTCCGCAACGGCACCAAAGCAGCTCCGCAGTGGGGCATTGTTGTAGAACGCCATTCCACCAACTCGACGGTGCTTTTGTGTTACGCACACCCATGTCGTGCTACACAATGGGGCCCAAACCTCCATTTGCGTCTCGGGCGCGTCCACGCAAAGCGGGGTTGCCTCGATCTTTCCCGATTCCCACTGCACGGTACAACGCATGTCGCTGCCGCTGCTGCAGATGCAGACACGGTCATCTGCATCGTGTAGGCCCCGTATGAGCCTTCGCATCATGGACGACATCAACACACGCACAGCCCGAGGGTACTCACGCATGGGCGACCCAGCAAGCATAGCCCGGTGCCACACGCTCCACTGGAAAGTTAATTTTGTGCTGTGCAACTTTGGGAACTCGGAGATCGGTGGTGCGGCAAAGAAGGCGGCTGTGGCGTGATGGGAAGGGTTTAGCGACGACTGCACCAGCTGCTGCATGTCGTTGGAATTCACACCATTGTGACTCTTACTGGTCAAGCTTCGGCTGCTATGAGTTAGAAACCTCACAATGTCGTCCGCGAGTGCACTGCAAGTGGCGGGAACGAATTTCTGCACCAGGCGGTAGATACTTTCATCGATAAGAAGAGCCACAATGACGCCTGGCTCATGGCAAACATGGCAACGCAAGCGGCCACCACCTACAAACGCGGTAAACTGCGTCACTTCTGACTCCACCAGCAGCAAGAGAACGAGCTGCGAAATGACGTCCTTCGGGGTGTTGGAGGCAATCACCTTCAACGTCTCAGCTATAAGCACAACATACCGGAAACGGGTCCAGAGCAGCTGCTCTTCAGCCGACTTCGCCAGCGTGGCGACGCTGGGAGTCACAGCTACACTGAGATGCTCCTGGCCCCAACCTCTCACAAAGTTTTTCTCGGCCTTGCCCCCTCCTCCTCCTCCATCGTCCGGCGAATTTGACGGCGAAAGAAGCGACAGATGGCGGCGCGCCAAACTGTGACACATCAACTGAACTGCACGTGTTTCCGCGCGCATGAAAACAGGGAATCCAAGGAGGCTTTCCGCAGCAGCCACCGCCGTCCAGCGACGTCTCCACCGGCGCGAGTTCATCCCCCCAACCGCTGAGGAAGAAAGCGCCGGCAGGGGAGGCGCTATACCCGGCGAGGTCTGCTCCGCGTGTTGGATGCCAAGGAGCAGCACTCGTGTCTCCAGAAACAGGGCAAACTTCTCGTAAAATTTGTCCAGTGCCACACGAGCGTGGATGACGCTATCCGCCACCCCATCCAAAGGTCTCACCAGTGCCTCGACGGTCGACCAACCGTACCGCAACACAAAGGCCTCAAATCCCCTCCGCACAACCGGCAACACGGCGGAGCTGTCGTACGCCGGAGCCACCTCTACAACAATCCAAAGGTCAGCAAACGGGCGGAACAGTGCAATAGTTGCGTGTTTCATGCGAATCTCCTCAACTGTCTCCGAAGACGATGGCGGCAAAATCGAAGAAGAAGCACCACCACCACCACCAGCATCAGCAGCCACAGGGACGGGGGCGTTGAAGCGCTCAACCAGACAACTCACCCCGATGCAGAACCCCACATGGTTCATCTGCAGATCCGCGTGAAGGTGCGCAGGGTAGAAAAAGAGGATGTTGTCCATTGCGCACTCCTCTCGCCCACCAGAGAGGCTGGGGCAATAGATGCAGAGGCTCCTCAAGCACCCGTCACTGTTGCGGCGCGACACAGGCATGGCTGAACTGGTAGAAGCGCTGGACACTTTCGCCCCCTCCCCCCCCTCTCTCTCTCTCTCTACGCCTTTTTTTTTTTTCTTTGGCTGCTACTATTTGCTTGTTTTCCGCCCTGCTCTCTTCCATCACATCACATCGCGTTGGGGCAGAAGTAAACCCCCCCCCCCCCATAAAAAAAAAGAAGCGGAGGGAAGAAAAACCAAATGGAAAACAAACAAAAAAAAGGGAGTGTGTGTGTGAAGGTGTTCAACAAAAAAATAAGAATTTGTTTTGGGTAGTCGTGGTGGGTTGGGGAGCAATTCACCGCCACCGCAACCACCGTGATGACACAACCCGAAACGCTCTTGGCTCGCCGCCCTCCTCATCCTTCTCGTCACTCCCCCTCCCCCTTCTCCCGCCGACCACTGCTTTTTTTTTTTTTCTTCTTTGAGCGCATGTGCCTCACCTTTTTGTACCCCGTCCTTCCGCGGCAACGTCAAACTCCTTCCATGCATCCATCAGCTCCTCAACGCCACCCGGCACACTCTCCTGCAGTTTGGACGGACCATAACAGAGCACCCGCTCGACGCCACGACGCAGCTCCAGACGGGCTGCAGGATGAGCCTCCTGCGGGTTCTCGGGGCGCGGCATGTAGGCCTCCTCCGGCACCCTCACAACGACTGGGGGCGGGGGCGGTGGAATCCGCGAGGCGCAAAGTTCCATCAAGGCACGAAAAGCAAGCGGTTCATACTGCGCAAGCATCTGCTGCGAGCGTGGGAGTAGCAAGATGTTCTGCCGCCCCATCTCATTACGCAGATGTGGCCATCCCGAGCCATGCTCACGGGCGGCGCTATCAATGTTCTTCCGCACAATGGCACGATTCCAATGCGACTGCTGCTCCACACGGTACCGCGTCTGCGTGCGCATAAGAAAAAAGAGCCGCTTCAGCCCAATTTTCCTCTCAAGGCGGGCCCTGCCCCGCAACATGCTGCGGATGCGGTCCAGCTCAAGGGTCGCCCTGTAGTGGCACGCGACCGGGGTGCAGCGCAGCATAGTCGTGTCAATAAAAACACCGCAGTCACACTCCGAAGTTCACCTTTTTGTTGTTGTTCTCCTTCCGCCCCCAACCTCGTTGCGCACCTCTGCTGCCGTTGCTGCAACTTGCCGCCTTCTGATGTATCTCTCTTGGCGTGCTGAGTAATAGCAGCAGCAGCAGCAGCAGCAGCAGCAGCAGCAGCGACAAAGAAACAAAAAAAAAAAGAAGAAAACGGAGGGAAACGACTCACGTGGACTCACGTGAGGAAATAAAATATGGAGAGCCGACAGTTTTTTAAGCGCCCAAATGGTTGATTAGCCAACAACAACAACAAAAAAAAAATTTCTTTTCCACTTGCTCGCATGGTGCAAAGCAGTGAAAAATGTATCACTTTGGTTGTTTGTTTGTTTGTTCGGCTGGTCAGAAAACCAGCGACAAGCAAACAACGAAGAAAAACAACAACAAAAGAAGAAACAAACAAACAAAAAAAAAACAAAAAAAAAACAAAAAAAAACAGCGAAAAGAAAGAGGGACACGAAAGAAAGACGTGATGATGATGAAGAAGAAGCGAAGAAAACAACAACAAAAAAACAAAACAAAGTGGCGATGGCGGGTGCCCAACCCACTTGCCTTTCGTGCGTGCTGTTGTTGTTGTTTTTTTGTGTGTGTCCTCCGCCACCCCCGGCGGCTGCCCGCGCCTACGCCTCCTCCTGGTCCTGGATGTTGAAGTACTTCAGCTGGTACGTGTTCTTGCCCTTGGCGAGGATGCGGATCCAGTCGCGGAGGTCCTTCTTCTTGAGGAACTTCTTCGTGAGGTACTTGAAGTACTTCTTGCGGTATGCCATCGTCGTCACAACCGCGAGCACGTTGTCGCGCATGCTGATGCGCACCTTCTCCGACAGCTTCCCCTTGCGACCGTTCAGCTTCACGTTGTCGTTGAAGTACTGCTCAAAGTTTCCAAGGACCTCCTCGCTGAAGATGCCATCGTTGGCGGGGATGCTGCAGTCAATCTTGAACACCTTGTTGCCCTTCGGTAGCTGCCTTTGCCGGAGGAAGCCGCGGGAGCCGACCTTTGCGCGAACTGCGACCATCTCTGTCTTCTTGCACTTCTCCCCTCTTCTCTTGCGCGTTTCAACAATAACGCGGGGTCGAAGCAAAAAAAAAAAAAAAAAAGAAGGGGGGGATGGTGGTGGTGGGTAGAAAAGCGCAGCAGCAGACAGTGACACACAAACCTCTCGTCAGTTCTTTCCGTTTCGCCCTCATCCACCGCCCTCCGCATGTATGGACCCACACATTTGTTTGTCCTTCGCCCCACCACTTATGCTTCCGTTTCCCACCACCTCCTCCCTCTTCTCAATCCACGCATCCTCTCTCTCTCTCTCTCTCTCGCTCGTATGCCCATCACCACAGAACACGTCAACCACTCTCCTCCTCATCCATTTGCACAACAGGGTCCACCACCGTGGCAAGTTCTTCTTCACCGCTAATGTCAACATCTCCATTCACATCAGACTCCTCACTCACTCCTGCTAATCTATCAGCATTAGCCTCAGCCACACTGCGCCAGATGCTCGCCAACTCCGCGTCTTCGGAGCCCGCCTGTGCGACGTGTCCCTTGCGGTTGCCGGTTGTGAGACCACTGGGGTTTGGATGGTGACCGGGTTGAATAAACCAGCGGTAGTACTCATCGTCGTAGATCTTCTCCTCCTGTGTTGCCACCTCTGTCTTGTAATCGAGGGTACCGGCAGTTGCATTCTGACGGAGGTTACGGGCCCACGGCTCCACCGCCCTCCCAGCCTCTTCGAGCGGTTTGAAGAGACGCTCTCGAAGTAGGGCGGCGTCATCTTCCTCGCTAGTGACACCGTCACATGCCTCGCGGGACGGCCAGTAGTTGCGTACACCGCGGCCCTCCTCGTCGTACACGGCACGCTCGGCAGCGCGGTACTGTGCATCGTAGTGCGCCAGTGAACCTTCTGTGAAGCCATCACGCCGCCAAGAAGATGCGACATCATCCCATGGATGCCGCGCCATCTCGTAAAAGTTGACATTTGTCGGCACATGTGCGTTGCTTTGCAGTGGCGGCACCTGCGGCACGCCATTTGAGTCAAGCTCGCCGAGGGCAGAAACCACCTCCACACCGCCGGCATCCTCCACCATTCCTACAATGCGGTCTGCCTTGGCGCATTGCGTTGCAACCTGCAACGGAACGATACCGTCGACTTCATATACCAGCGGGGAGCGCAGCCGCATCACATCCTGCTCCTGAATTTCCTGCAGGGTGCGCGGGCTCCAGCGGGGGCGCAAAAGAAACTTATGCCCATCAATCTCCACATCACGCTCAAAGACATCCTCAAAGTCGGGCAGCGGACGCGTCGGCTGGTGCGTCATGTGCACATTCCGCCGACGCTCTTCACGAATCTCCTCCCACTCTCCTGCCGACTTGTCAGCGTGTACACCGATGCTGTAAAAGTCTGGACGACGCAGAAGACGGGACAGGTACTTAAACTCCGTCGTCAGTGTCTCCGCCAGGGACTTGACGTGCTCTGCCCCTCCAGCGCCACGAACCTCGAGCAACAGCTCATATGACGCCCGCAGCGCGAAGGGTGATTGCAGTAGCAGTTGGTGTTTTACTGCGTAGGCCCACTCGGATAAGTACAGTGTGTTGCGCTTGATGATAAAGTAAATGGGAGGGTATTTTAGCCGTGTCTGGGGGTCCTCAATCCCAGGATCAGCGTGGAGCATCTGCATCAGCTCATCGTCGTTGTGAATGGGGCACGTGTCCAAGGTTGGCAAGTACCAACCCACTTCAATCTCACGGTCGGTGGGCATCCCAAGAGCGATCAGCACCTGCCGTTTCAGCGCATCAAGTGTGGCGGCGGTGTGCTGTGATCCCTCGACACATCCTACGCCCCCATCTCGCCCCTCATGATGCTGCACGAAGAAGGTAAATTCGAAAGAAACCAGCTTTCCCTCACACCCTTCCAGGCGAGCATACACGTGACGCGGGTGTGGTGCTGCCTGTAGGCTGCGGTAGGCGAAATATTCCTCCTGCCGCTGACGATTCCAGGCAGCGAGTTTTTTTGCATCGCGGTGGACCACCACATCCACCGTTCCGTGACGTTCCAGAACGTATGCATTAAATATCTCCGATGTGTGTTGCAGCGCCACCTCGTCCTCTGGGGGTGTGATCTCCCATGGGGAGAGGGTATACCGCATGCGGTGCCTTTCCAGCTGCTGCATCCCTGCTGCGACGCTCTCGAGAGTGTATGGCGTGCATTTTGAGTGGTCCCACGTGTTGTGTGGATCAGTGATCGGAAGTCGCTCCATCTCGCTGAGAGTGTCCATGATGTGTTGGACAGACGGTTGGTCAGCAAAGGCATCTTCAATCCAACGTGCCCGCACGGGGGTAATGCTTGCACGCTCCATCACCGACGAGTGTGCATCCCGCATCTTGAAGCACGTCTCGAGGAGTTGACCTAGCTGCCACGCGACGGCATCGTTGTGCATATGCTCCGTGGTGTCGAACCACTCCTTAATGTGATAGCTCATGTCCGGGATGCTCGTGAAAAGGTCGCTCCATCCAAGGCGTAGCACGTCGCCTGCAAAGAGAGAAGTCCCTGTTAGCATGACGAACTCTGAGAGTCCCGGATACTTTAGGGATGTCTCGGGGCGAGCGAGCAGACGCGTTAGACCGCCGTAGGGGGTGATGCCCACATTTGGTCCATCAAAGATGAACTCGGAGGAGTCGTTGAGAGCGCAGTACTTGGCGTAGAGTGACACCCCGCATCCGGTGCCGCGGCATTTGCCGTTCGTCAACGACATGAAGGGGCGAGGGGCGATGTACACGCGCCAGATGAGAGATGCGTGCTGGCGCAGGGCATCATCAACGCGGTCGTCGTATCGCGACGCATCTCGCAGCAGCAGTTCAACCTCGCGTTCCTGCGCCTTGATTAGGATGGGAGCAGCAGTAGCAGTAGCAGAAGAAGAAGAAGAAGGAACACCCGTGCCCTTTTCAAGAATAGCACACGCCCGCTCCCGTAACATCGCGGCCATCTGCAAGTCGAAGCCAATCATCGCGTAATTAAGGCCACCACAGAAGTAGTCAGTGAGTCCTGACTGTGCTGCCAGAAGCACCGTTAACTTGGAATAGACGGCATTTGTTGCCTTGTCGATTTCAACATTCAACTCGCTAGCAGTCTTCCCGCTGAGCGCCTGGTGCGTTTTCGGCTCATTTATCATAATCGTCTTGGAGAAGCGCCCGTCATTTCCAGTGATGGTGCGGTCGGTGTTGAGAGGACGCGACATTGCCTGCATCATCTTGCGGTCAAACTCGCCCAAGAAAGGCGCGTTGATACCGGGCACGCGCCCGCTGGTGTGTCCACGGCTATCCACACCAAAATAGCGGGAGCCTTGCGTGTCGGATTGAGCCATAAGCGGCCCGATCAAGCTGGGTGACGGCAACACCCTCAGATCAATGCGCCCCTCACCGGGTCGACGCTTGGTGAACATCTTGTTCCAATGCTCCGGGTGCGAAAACTCGCGACGGTTTGGGTCAAACGTCGCGTCCAGGTCCGGGTGAGGGCCAAGAGTGGGGTCCTGCGTGGCGAACCACTTATGTGAGTCACCATCATCATCGGCGCGGGTAGGATGCAGCTCGTCATTGAAGTCGAAGGCGACACGCTGATGGCGATGCGGCAGTCGTGCCTGCCCCTGCTCCCTTCCCCAGTGCATGTAGTCAATGTAGTCTTTCTTCACCCGGAACCGCTGGTGGGTGCTGTAGTGCGTGAGAAATTGAATGCCGGACTGCCGGTTGGGGTGGTTCGCATAGCGCTGGTAGAAGCGGAACTCAATCGGTGTTGCCAACGGGCGATACTCACGAACATCGAGGGTCTTGAGACCACGTCGTGTCATTCCAAACAGCAGCGCGGGGATGACCAGCAACACGCCGCCGCCGCCACACGGCGCACCCATCCGCCGCCGCATCATCTCCTGAAACTCAACCACCCCTCAACAGACACACACACACACACACACACACACACCAACACCTCTCACTAAGGCAGCTGCTCGTCGCTTGCCAATTCGTTTTCAGCTGATGACTGCAGACGCGCCCGTTGCCGCTGTAAAAGAGGGGAGGAGAGTGGGGTGGAAAAAGACAAGAAAAAAAGGGGGGGGGGGAAGGAAGAGGCGTAGGCTGCTGCTGCTCTAAATATATAAATATGTGACTCTCACTCCTGCGTGCACGTATAGGAGTGGAGACTGGGAAGTAAGGCAAAATAGAGGAAACATATATTTATAGATATGAAAAGAGAGAGAGATGGAGGGAATTCGCATGTGTGTCGCAAACGATGGGATTAAGGTGATGCTTGGAAGAATTCACAGACACGTCTGCACGTCCAAGCCAGCACGATTCTCCCTCAGCCCCTACGACTCCAACAGCCTCCCACAGTTCTTGAAGACATTGTGGTACATGTCCCACTCCCTGTTCATGAAAATACAAAGTTCAAGCCCCTTATCACGCCGCAGCAGGTACTCTCGGTCGAAGATGTGCAGCTGTTCAAACGCCATAGACAGCGCCGATTGCGTGATGAGCGGGAGCTGGTTGTAGAGCGGTCCTACATGTACCCCGCTGGAAACTGGCGCCATACGCAGCACGTCACCCTCGCTGAGCACGAACTCATGCAGCACGTTGCGGTACGCGCGTGAGAGCTCCAGTGCAGCCTCCCGCTCCGACCACACGCCCTCTCGAAAGTCTGGGCCAATGACGTGAATCACACTCTTTTCGCCGTACTTGAACCACTTGGCGTCACACACCCGTGAAATGCCACTCACTACCTCGTCGGGAAACGGCCCACGCAACCCAAGCCAGTTATAAATAGCCCGTGATGCGCCCGTCGCGCCGTCTGCAGTCGTGAAGATGTGGCGCAAGTCGGCCGGGTCCACAACGACAGTGCCCTCATCCGGTTCACTGGCAGTGCGCATCACGCCGCCCTGAAGTGTCATCTGCACCCCCAGCACACCGTGCGGGGCCACAGTAATCTTGCGCAGAAACTGCTCTTGCGGCGAGACGCGGTACCGTGCCGCATACTGCTTCTGGACCACGAAGGCCATCGCACCCAACCCAAGTACCACACGGACCCACGGGAATGGCTTGACGAGGTTCACGCCGAACAGCATCCGTGGGGCGCGCTTTCGGCCATCGCGAGTTGCACCTTCCTTGTACGACACCATCCCCCAGCTGCAGCGGTGTGACGGGTATTACACAGAGAAGTAAACCACATGAAAAAGAGCAGAAAAAAGAAAAGCGGCGGAAAGAACAAAGAGCACATGTGTCAATGCAATTTCATGCGCGCACAAACACATACACACACACACACACGCACACGCTAGCATTATAGTTGGTGGCATTAGTTTCTCGTGCTTGTGGATGTGCCGTTTCTTTGCACACCATCGCCCTCCTCCCCCTCCGGCAACACCCCGATCCCCGCTCAAGATAGAGTTGCGCTGATCATGCAGCACGTGCAAGAAAAAAAGAGGGAAAGACAACCAAAAAAAAAAAAAAAACAGCATTTTCAGCGTAAGAACGGCGGCAGCCCACCACCACCACCACCTCCAAGATGAAAACGGGGATTGAACGACGGGCCACCGGGTGGCTGTAAATGGTCCGGATCAGGTTCGCCGGGAAATAATCGGTTGGGACCAGGAAACTGCATGCCACCACCGCCCCGCGGCACGTCGGCGGGAAATATTGGGTCGTAGCGGGCATGCTGGCCAGCCGCGCCACCCCGAAAGGCGTGGGAGTTGAGCAACATGCCGCCGCCCGGTGCGAGGCTGCCACCCGGAAGCAAATCACCTTCGCCGTAGCGATGCCCAGGCAGTTGCAGCGCCACACCACCGAACTGTGGCTGTGTGGCGTGCGAAGCGATGCCAGAACCCACCCCGGGAATACACTCGGCACGGCCACTGTGCATTGACGCCTCGCGCAGTTTATGCGCCCCTTCCTCCTTCAGCTGATTTGCGCGTGCAGCACTTGTTGTGTCTTCACAGCTTATTTGCTTCTCAAAGACGTCGCGAAGCACCTGTCGCAGCCGCACAACTGCCCCCTCGGCACTCTCAGTGGTCCAGAGCACTGACGCGCCCTTCGCTCCCACGATAGATGCCAGTGGTTCCTCTTCCGTGCATAATACGGTGTTTGCTGGCCTGCAAACTGCACCGGCTTTGGTGCACTGCGCAATCATCACCACATATGTGTCGCCCATTGGAACCCACTTGGCTTTCATGACCTCATCGATTCCAGCGCGGTAGTGCATTTCCACCATTGGCTCCACAGTGTTCCCTTCCACCAACATCTTCCACCCCGCCGTCACGCTCAGTGACGGCGCAGGTGATCCGTCAGCATTGCAGCAGAGCCACTTCTTGCCATCGCCCGCCTCGCAGCCGTGAACCGCAGCCGACATGAGAAGAACAGCCTGCCCAAGAGGCCGCGACGACAGCGCCGTCAGAGCTTCAACAAGCTCCATCTGCGTGTGTGTGTGTATATATATATATATATACGTACGTATAGGTATGTGTGTGAGATTCTGCCGTAAAACAAAATGTATCCCTTGTAATGAATGCTTCACCCCCCCACCGGCAAGGGGAGGACCATTTCAACTGGCAGCTGGCTACAGTGAGAGGTCAAACGCACAACGCGCAGCGTGAGGCAGCGAGGCTGTGAAGAACGGGACACGAAGGAACAAATCAAAAAAAAAAGGGGTGGGGTGGTGGCGAACAGGAACGAGAGCAGCTCCAAAATGGAAGCCGCACACTTCTGCATTTTATTTGACATCACACTCTTGTCATCCTGTTGGTTCGTTTGTTCGTTTTCACTCGTCACACGGGCCCTCTCTCTCTCTCCACCCACCCCCATATAACACCACCAATCTTCTTCCAGCCGCTGCTGCTGTTGTTGTTGCTCTTGTACATCACACATATAATCCATTTACAACACGCCCCTCCCTCCTCTTCCCTCTCGCTCGCGTTGTCTCTCCGACAAATAAATACCGAAGGAAACAAAAAAAAAAAAAAGGAATTACAAAAGAAAATTTTCTTTTTCTTCTTCTGGTCCTTCGCATTGGTACGTGCACGCGTGTGGACAATAAATCCATGGGGTAGATGTGTATGTACATGATTCTACCTCCCATCACCGCGGTAATGTATGTGTCTCCTGGAGCATCTGCTGCTTCAGCGCATCCCTTTCCGCCATTAGGGCGAGGCGGGTCTTTTGTGTCTCCTGCAGAAGACGTTTGCGCTGACTTTCGAGAAACCCCACAGCCTCGGATTTGGCGAGAAGGTGCAGAATCTTCTCCACTTTTGTAAATTCAGTTGCGCGCCTGTTGCGCAGCAGCGCGTACGCCTTGGATTCCATCTCCGCCCGCTCGCGCTCGTGCCTCTCCATAGCCTCCGTCTGCTGCTGCTGTTTCCGCTCATTCTGGCGCCGCTCGCGCTCTCCCTGATTCTCAAGCATCTCCGTCCTGTTGGCGAGAAGTTTTTTGGTGACGGTGTCAAACACATCCTTGAGATGTTGGCGCTTTTTAGACTCCTCTTTGGCACGCCGAGCACGATCCTCCTCGCGGAGCTGCTGCAACTGCAGCAAGCGCTCTTCAGCCTTCTGCTGCTGATCCATCGCCGCTTGGCGCACCCTCTCCTCCTGCATAACGGCCCGCTGGCGCACCAATTCTGCAAGTTCTTCGGATTTGGCCGCCCTTGCGAGAATCTTTTCCCGCATCGCCTTCCGTTTGAGCTCTTGCTCTTCAAATAACTGCATCATCCTCTTCTCCTTTTCCTCATACTTCTGCTGCAGCGCGTGCTTCTCATTCTCCTTGGCTTGCGCCACTCGGTCCAATCGCTCCTGGCGCTCCGCGGCCAACCTCTGCCGCTCCAATTGTCGCAGTTCCCTCCGCCGCCTCTGCGCCTCAATACGCAGGGCATTCTTCCTCTCTGCAGACAAGAGTCGTTGCTGCAGACTCAGCTTGTAGAGTTCCTCCATCTCAGCGGTCTTTTTCCGCTGCGCAGCTAGGCGCTCCGCTGCCTGCTGACGTGCAAGCTCCGCATCCTTCTTTTTTCGATTTAACCTCTCCTGCGCCTCTTCCTCGGCAATTCGCTTTCGTTCCTCCGCCTTCAACTGTCTCTCGAATACATCCTTTGCAAACATCAGTTGTCTATCCACTTGTTTACGCGCGGACTCAAGGATGCGTTCCCGCCGCTGGTGGTCTATGCAGATTGACGTTGGCAGCTCCATGCTCTCCACCTGCTTCCCCTCCGCATGAAAAGCCTTTAGCAAGTCTGCAAGGTTGACATTGCAGCATAGCGAGAGGTGCTCAGCGCGCAAGCTCTCAAGCAGCGACTCACAGGATCGTGCTCTCCGCTCCCAACGCATGCGCTTCACCTTCCGACGTAATTCCCTTTCCTGTGGAAGAGCCGGGTCGTCGTCGTCATCGTCGCATGTCCCAAAAGGCATTAGGTCTGCCACAACAACACCGCTATGCAACAACACGAGAACAGACCGTGGAGAGTTGAGAACCGGAACAGCAACACCACCATCCTCATGATCAACCCTACCCTCCCCAGGGTGCCATGACTGCAGCGAAACAAAGGATCTGGGGTAATGCGCGCCCCGCATCCAGTTGAGGTCTATGCTGCGCAAATCAAGGTTAAAAGACATGCTATACTCGGGCGGGGTATTAAGAATAACGCGCAGCAGCTTGGCGCAGTGCTCCGCACTCCATGTTAAGTCGCGCTTCATGAATAAAGACTTTGATGGGCCCCTAGACAACGCATCATCATCCTTGGGCGAGAGCAAGGGCGCAGGTGCTGGTCTGGGTGACGGAACACGTGGCCGTAACATTTGCTGCTGCGTCGGCCTTCCCTCTCCACTTTCCTCCACTGCACTCCTCTTCGTGTGCAAGTTCTGCTTCCAACGAATCGTTGTCGATTCTGCTCCTCCTGCTCCTCCTGCTCCTCCTGCTCCTGCTGCTCCTGCTGTCAGTGATGGCAAGGAGGAGACCTGCTGCGTTGACCTTTGTGACAATGATTCCAGTGGTGCTTGCCTCACTGTACACGGTTTCCCTTCCGCCGTCATCAGTCTTGGTGCTGGTGATAAAGATGAAGTGATGGACATTCCCTGCTCGTACGATGACCCGTTCCAGTTCGAATGGAGAGACGATAAGGTGTCCTGCACTGAAACCCGTGTACTCTTCTGGAATGCATGTGTCTGGTTCGGTTTCCGCTGGTTCACATCATCTTTAGGAGCCGCCACATGCTCTTCTGCCGCTCCCTGCCCTTTGTTGGGAGGGGCACGGTCATTGCCGTGCAGGCGTGCAATGAAGGATACGGTGGTAGATCGCTTCTTGGTGGAAATCCGCCGTGTTCTGCGTGCCTCCCACTCCCGCTCGGCAATGGTTAGCTCATCGCGCGACGGCACACGCCGGTCAAAATCGCTAGGCACGAGTTTCATCCCAATGGTGCGCGTTGTCTCCGGGGTTCCGATGTGATGCTTAAATAGCTCCGGCTCGTACTTGTCGTAGTCGCACATGAGTTTCATGCGCGCCCTCTCGTCCGTTACTTTGGGGATGTTTGGGATCGCGATGGCCATCCCGCGATCCCTCTGCGGGCTGCTCTTGCGGTGGAGCAATAAATGCGCCTCGCCCGACATTATCTACCACACACGCAGACGCTGACAGACAAGAGTGGAAGGAGATGAGAGGAGGCCTGCGCAGGTGTGTGTGTGTGTGTGTGTGTGTGTGTGCGCCTGCAACGCACACACACACACATGTATATGTATATACATATGTTCCACAGTACAGTCCACGCATGGTGACTGGCGTGTCCTTCTTGTCGATTGGCTCCCAACCCACCGAGCCGCCCCAGAGAACAAATGAAAAGGAAATCAAAACAAGAGTCCTCGTCCATATATGTACACACAGACGGAGTTGGAGGGAGAGAGAAAGAGTGCGAAAATACGTCTGTTTGTTTCCCCTTCGATTGTCTCTTGCTCTCTGTCTCGCCCCTTTTCTTTACATGACGCTCTTTTGTTTTGTTTTGTTTCCGCCACGCCCCTACACATACACCTACACTCTGACATGCATCCCCGCCAGACCCTTCTCGCAATACTCAGCATGCGAGAGGCATGTGTTAGGGAACGTCGACATGGACGCCAGCACTGAGCCGCCAATCCACGCAGCCATGTCACGGTCTGGGAACGCAATGCAGTTCACCGTTTGATGGGTGCTGTCATTATTGTTGATGCTGTTGAGGCTGCTGTGGCCCCCGCTGCCACTCGGGTCCTGGCTCTGGCTGATGCTCAGCGCCGTCACTTCACGTTGTAGACGCTGCTCGATTCCAGGAAACATTGTGTTGCCGCCGCCAAGTATGATACTCGCATACAGGTGTGGCTGCGTAAATTCCGGCGCTTTCTGCACAACCCGTGTCACCACCTCTGCCAACCCAATATTGCCAAAATCGTTGCTGCCGCTGCCGCTGCCGCTGCCGCTCATACCCCCGTCCGCAGACGGAGTGAAGAGCATCTCTGGAATCAAAAACTGGCTTTCATGGAGATAGACACACTGATCGTCTGGCAGCTTGTAACTATCCAAGTGCATCTTCTTGCGCAGGTTCGCCAATTCCACATCCACGTCAAGAGCGACATAGCAGAGGGAGTGTTTGATGTCCTCCACCACACGGCGGTCCTGCGCCGTAGAGAACATATAACCCTTGCTGCGGAGGAGTGCGGACAGCTTGTCTGTCAGCACACACCCACCCATATCAGAGACATGCATGGCGTACTGCAAGTTGTACCCCTCCCAAACTGCGCTAACCGTTGTGTGCCCTTCACCACTGTCCACCACGAGACCAGTCGTGCGGCCAGTTGAATATACCGTCGTCGTCGCGGCACTCGCGATACCAAGCATCGCCACGCCGAGGTTCTCAAATAACAACTCACACACACGCTCCCGCTCCTTCCGCGACGTGCCGGTTGCCTCCACCCACAGCAGCGGCGTCTCGCTTGGAATGAGGGGGAGTTGCACCGCAAAGGCGTCCTGCATAATATGCTCAATCCCCTCGTAGCTCACGATTTTGGCCTTCTGCACGGGGTAGCTGGTATTCAAAATCCCTTCCTGCTCCAAGGCAGCGTTCCCGGCATAGTCGTCGCTAAGGTGGTGCAGCAGTGAGCCGGACAAACCCGGGTGCCGTGGTGTTCCCACGACTGTGCGAGACACCACACGCGGAGCCTCCTCGCCAGCAAACCCGACGCGCGTCATATTCGAACCCACGTCAGCCACCGCGATAGGCGGCTGCCTCGGTGCCGGCTCCGTTCGCATGGTGAGGCGGAGGAAATCAGGCGATCAATCCGCAACCACTTTTTCCAGAAATTTTTCCAGCAAGAGAGAGGGGGGGGGGGGGGGGGGGGGGGAAAAATTAAAAAA
>JASANX010000823.1:0-29025 GCA_030849745.1 Trypanosoma scelopori
CACGAGAACGCCCTGCGGCCTCACCTCAAACGGGGGGTTGCCATGAAGGTGTTGATGAATGTGTGCAAGATGCCGAAAAGTCTGGTGATGAAGAGCGACAGCGTTAGTAGCACTGGTATGTTAATTCTTTGCAGGTCTTCTGTATTACACTGTTCCGGATAGTTGAGTAGTAGAAATTGGCGTTTGAATATAATGCATCAGTGTGTATGTTTTAAAAAAAAAAAAAAAAAGAAGTGCTGTGTAGACAAATGGACGGCGGTATGTGGTAGATTTCCCTCCCACCCCTCTTTTTTTTTCTTTTTCTTCTTCTGCTTCTTGTTGAGGATTCACTCGCGTTGAATTTCATTGACGCGAATGAATCCTCAACTCTTTAGAGTACTGTGATTTGGAAACATGGTGGTGGTGGTGGTTTCATGTGTCGTGTTGTGGTGTGCTGAATCGTGTGGTATTATTTGGTGACGTGGATGTCTTGGGTCTGTTGAAAGAGAAGAAGATATGGTGAGAACAAAAGAACAACAACAGAAAATGAAGCGACAGCAACAACGGCAGACGGTTGCGAAAGCAAACAAGTGGTGGATGTGTTGGCGAATGGGAGGAGGAGGAGGAAAAGTATTTGGAAAGAAAAAATACCCCCACCTCCCACACCTCCCAACAACAACAACAACAACAACGACAGCAGCAGCAGCAGCAGCAGCAGCAGCATTGTAATCCCATTTACGTTTATTTCAGCTTCTGCATCCTCTCCCACTCACCCACTCAACCTTCTCGTCGCTTGGGCGTGATCGTCTGCATGCACTCAGAGTGTAGTCATCGTTATGGATGATGGTGGAGCTCTGGACGAATGCCGCGAAGGCGGAAGTGTTGTTATTCTTCCTCATGCTCGTGTAAGTGTATGTGCGTTTTTTTTTTTTTTTCTAATCTTTTACTGCTGCATGAAGAGTGACCCTTTTAAATTGTAGAAGAAACTGACCTTAAGATCCGGCGACAGTGTTACTCCTTTAGCGTCTGAAGGTATGCGATGAGGTCCGCGCGCTCCTGCGGCTTCTTGAGCCCCGCGAAGGACATTTTTGTTCCAGGCATGAACTTCTTCGGGTTCTCAAGATACACATCGAGCACCTCCGGCGTCCAAACCACACCAGAGTCCTGGTTTGCCTTGCTGTACGCAAAGCCCTCCACCGTTCCGGAGTTTCGCCCCACAATGCCGTAGAGGTTGGGGCCGACGCCGTTCGAGCCGCCCTTCGTGCCGGTGTGGCACTGAGCGGCGCGTCCCTTGAATATCTTCTCGCCCTTTTCGGCGTCACCAGGCGGCAGCGGAGGTCGGGCCTTTGGCGGCATATCTGACAGGTATTATTATATTATTGTTAGTAGTAGTAGTAGTGGTAGTAGTGAGAATTCCCCTTTCGTTTTATTTTGTAAATTTTGATTTTTGTGACCGTAAAGACGAAAAAAAAAAAAAAAAAAGAAAACAAGAGGAAATGATGAGTTTGTTCCGCACTGCCAAGAGGGTTGAGCGGAGTGAGGCACATATGCGCAGTGGCGTCTCGTGGGCAAAGGCATGGAGTTTTCCTCGGCGGTGGAAAACAGCGCCACTGGAAGAGGGTGAGGCGCAGCCGCCTGCCTGGGATCCCCCGGCGTGCCTGGCGCAATGACACACGGAACGCACCGACCCCGCGAGTACACCACGCCTTGTTTATTGGGTAGATGTGACCAGCCGTCGATTGGGCACGTGCGCAATGCGGGAGAAGTGCCTGAAGGATGAGGAGAGTTTTACTTTGTGTGTGATGCGCCCGAAGCGGACTGTTTTTTTTTTTTTTTTGCATTTGTCCTTTTGGGGTTCCTCTTTGCGGATACCAACAGACGTCAGGACTGCTGCTGCTGTTGCTGCAGCCGCCAGCGTGGCGTCGAGGCGACCAAAGGGCAGCGCCACTCTACACGAAGAACAAGAGCAACGAAAAAGCCTCCACCAGAGCGCCCGCGCGGATTGCCGCAACACGGTGGCAAATGTATTTCATCTCAGAGCAACACACGGTTGGCAATGCCACTGAATGTCACCTCACACGCCTCATACGCACGCACGCACGCATGCAGTCTCCGTTGACAACGCACATTCCCCTCTAGGCGTGTATTGAAAGCAAAAGCAAAAGCAAAACAAAACAAAACAAAAAAAAAAGAATGAGAAAAGAGCAGCGCATTATGTGTCAGTGAATATTTGAGTTGTGCATCAGCTGCAGTTCCTTCACGGCAACAGGAATAATGGTGGTTGTGGTTACAGCAACCTCTTCGAAGAGTAACATCGTCTACACATTGATAGGCCTTTTTTATTTTTTTATTTGCTGCCCCACCCCACTACTCGCCGTAGTGATACATTTTTTGACTCACAGTGTGCCTCTCGCCTCCCTCTCTCCCCTCATAACATCTACCAGCGCCCCATTCGCATCGAGGATTCGGTTTCCCTTCATTTACTCGCCCCATCTAGTTACCATTCTTCACGCATTCTGATGCACAGGGAGCAGGTCCAACCGCAAAATATCAACCCCCCTCCCCCGCCTGCATCTGAGATTTATATGAGAGCGCGTGTGCGTGCGACATTCCGTAGTACATCTGCATCAAACCCCAAACACACAGACAGACACAGAGAAAGGTAGACGAAGAAACAAACAAACAAAAAAAAAAACGGAAATATCTATACACGTCATATGTTCCCATCAACATTCTCAGAATTTATTCGGCGACAGTGTTACTCCTTTAGCGTCTGAAGGTATGCGATGAGGTCCGCGCGCTCCTGCGGCTTCTTGAGCCCCGCGAAGGACATTTTTGTTCCAGGCATGAACTTCTTCGGGTTCTCAAGATACACATCGAGCACCTCCGGCGTCCAAACCACACCAGAGTCCTGGTTTGCCTTGCTGTACGCAAAGCCCTCCACCGTTCCGGAGTTTCGCCCCACAATGCCGTAGAGGTTGGGGCCGACGCCGTTCGAGCCGCCCTTCGTGCCGGTGTGGCACTGAGCGGCGCGTCCCTTGAATATCTTCTCGCCCTTTTCGGCGTCACCAGGCGGCAGCGGAGGTCGGGCCTTTGGCGGCATATCTGACAGGTATTATTATATTATTGTTAGTAGTAGTAGTAGTGGTAGTAGTGAGAATTCCCCTTTCGTTTTTTTTTTTTTTGTGTGTGTGTGTGTAAAATTTCTTGTGTGGTTCTTTTGCCTTTGCGTGCGTGTATGTCGTAACTCTCGTTGACAAACTCCCCCAGGAGCAGCAGCAGCAGCAGCAGCACCTCCTCCTCCGCTGCCGCCACGCGTGGATTCAGAGCACGTCGAGAAGAAAAGAAAAGAGAAGCAGCGAGATGATCCGACACGGTCAGAGGGGAGCAAACTTGACGTGGAGTGTGGCGTGAGAAACCAACGGAATGTGACATGCGCCGGTAGTGGCGCTTTTGTTCCTCAAAGCGGAGAGATGCTGGGAGGCTTGAAGCGTTGAAACGTGTGTGTCGTGTGTTGTGGGAGTAGTGGGCGGCTGCAGGCGATGTTAGAGACGCGTCATGGGCCCACCGCACGTGGACATGCGCAGGGGCCCTCCTCCGATGGATTGGCGAACAAAAACAAACAAACAAACAAACAAAAACACAAAACTGTTTGCGTGCGTCATTTATTACGGACTGGGCGGAGGAGAACACGACGCCGCCGCCACCGCCGCCACCGCCGCCGCCACCGCCACCACCCGCCCCCTCCTCTTTTTTAATTTTTATCTCACGCACGCACTTCTGCCGTCTTCTTTTTTTTTTTTTCTTCTTCTTCTTCTCCACGATGCTGCACAAAAACTCAGGAAAATAATTAAACGAAGGCAACACAACACACGAGTGACGCGCCCCGGATGCGGATCCCGCGTACAGAAAATAGTCGTGCTGAAATATCACGATGATTATCAATAATGCAATAAAAATACATCTCTTTTTCTTTCTTCTTCTCTTAGCAGTTGTTGTTTCTCTCTTTGCATCTCATTTAACCTCCTCCTCCTCCTCCTCTTTTCGTTTTTTGGACGGCCTCCGAATTTATCATTTGCTCTTTTGATTGCCATTTCAGTCCTCTGCGCCTCCCACACAAACAAACACCGCCACCACCCACCCAGGAAAAAAGGACGTGTAGAGGCATGTACACGCATGCGCCATACAAATATACACGCGCGGGACAAACAAACAGCAGCAGCAGCAGCAAGAACGACAACAAGCAAAACAAAACCAAAAAAAAAAAAAAAAGGGTGGGGGAGAGGAGGTGTGGAATTGATGTGCAGCGTACAACACCCCCCTCCCCCCCTCCCCCCCTCTCGCAGGGCGGAGGGTGCACACACACACACTCAAGGAAATAAGGTGGTGGTGGTGGACCGCTCGCTCTGTCTTTGGTCGATCGATCGATCCATCCATCACCTTCGTTTGTTTGTCTGTTTCTCCGTTTTGAATGTTTCTTCGTATTTATTCAAATAACAAACAAACAAATATTTCGTTGACTCATATAAATCTCAAAAAAAAAAAAAAGCAAAAAAAAAAAAAAAAAAGACGTCGTCGTTATCGTTGATGTTGTTGTCGTTGTTATTATTGGTGTTATTTTGCATTTGACCCGTTGCAGCGCGGCTTTCGGGGAAGGGGGATGGCGGGGCAGAGATGGCGCGATGTTGTGTGAAGGGGCCAACGCCGACATCTCCCCCACCCCGCCACCAGCCGCTCCACTTTCCTCATCCGGACGACGTGAAATAAAAACAAAACAAAAAAACAGAAATCAAATGGCTCTCGCATGTCGTTTGCCCCATGCGGGTGTGGTGGTGGTGGTGGGGGGGGCTTTTTTTTTTTTGTTTGTGTGTTTGTCTCTCTTCTCGTGGCTCGACGGACTCTCCGTGGCAGTCGCTCCTCGTCCCGCTTCCCTTCGGCTTCAGCCGAACACTCCCGAAAGCCTCTGCAGAGTCATCATCCTCGTCCACACACACACACACACACACACACACACACACACACACTTCCACCCCCCTTTTTTGCTCTCCTTCTTTCTCGCGTCCATCGGCGCGAGGAGGTTTTACCCGCAGCACATCGGCCTTCCATCCATATGTATATGTTTGCTTTCACCGCACACGCAGAAAGAAATACTTTGCATTGACGTTGTGCCGCCCTACGAAATAAATGACACACACCGGGACCGCCGTCCCTTCGATTGTGTTGTCAGTCTTCGGTCGTATGCCACTCTGGAGTAGCCAGCGGCTTGCTTTACATCCTGCTGGTGGTCGGTGCTGGAAAAATCCAGAATTGTGTCGTCACGATCGAGTTCGAATATCAGGTTTTCCTCCGCTGGTGCAAATGTTACATCAAGAAGTCTCAGCGACTGCATCTGAGGAATGCCTTCCAGTCCTTCCAATGTGACCCCTGTCCACCCAAGCCGAAGCTCTTGAATCGAGAACGACGTGGCCAAGCAGCGAACATCCGAAATACCATAAGTGTAGCTGATGTCAAGCTCCTCCAGCGTCGGGATCTTCTCTAAGCCGAGAATCCCTTCGTTATCGAGCATGCCGCAGCGAGCAAGTGTAAGCCGCTTTAATGACGTTGACCCCGAAAGGAATGAAACGGAGCACACGCTTGTTTGGGTGAGGTCCAACACCTCCAAATGCGGCATCTTCTCAATGCCCATCAGAAGCGGCGTCTTTACCCAGCAGAGCAGGGGCTCAACAGGACCCGTTGAGTCACGTCGCTCCCCCCATCGCCAGATGAGTTGCTTCAATCGGCAGTTGCGACTGAAAAGCGTCTTGATATCCTCAACAACGGTATCGCTAATGTCGACAACCTCGAGGGCTGGAAGGGTATGCAGGTTGCCAATACGAAACCCGCGACTATTGCGATTTGCCTTTACAACGATTCGTTGCAGCATCTGGCAGCCAACGGAGAGGAAATGCAAGGAAAGAACACTCGTCTGCGAAATATCAAGAATGCGCAATGACGGAATCCGCTCGATCCCGTAGAGCCCATCCACTGTGATGAGTGTCTCCACAAGATACAACTCCTGAAGATACGGCAACGCCAACAGGCTGCGAATATCATGAACATCCGTGAAAGACAGGTCAAGAACGACCAGGCCAAGCGCACGGGAGAGATTCGTGACAGAGACAAGAGCTTCACTCGACGTGAAGGACTGGGAGTTCAACTCGGATTCATCAATGGAGGTATTTTCTGACGCGTTGCTAACAATGAGAGTCTTCAGCGACTGCATCTGCTGAATGCCTTTGAGTCCATCACTGCCAATACACGTGCGTCGCAGCACCATAGTCTTGATCGATTTGCTCGTGAAGAGTGAGCGTACACTGTGTATCATATTGTGGGAAAGATCCACATGCTCCAGCGTTGGGATGCTGGCCAAGCCACGAAACCCAGCCTCTGAGTCCCCGTTTGTTGGAATTTCGCAGCCAAAATTAGAAGATATTCTTGACCGAATGTACTCCCCGCCATCATCACATAAATCCATTCGGACTCGATCGTTGAGCTTGGAGCGTCGCATTGCGATGGCGTTTCCGCAATTCGGCAGATCGAGCCACTGGGCGGTGAGGCTGTTCAGCGAGACACTCACACCAAGGACCGAAAGATTCGTCACCTTGGTGGTACTGAGGTCGAGCGTCTTGAGCCGCGGCAGCAACTCCACTCCACGCAGATCGTCGTCAGTCACCTTGCACGAGTAAACCTTTAGTGTCTCTAGGGACAAGGACTTTGCAATTCCATGCAGCTCCTGCACTTTGGTGCGGCTGATATCAAGCGTCTTCAGTGTCGGTATCTTCTCGAGTCCTTTAATACCCTCACTCGTCACCTGGGTCGCCGTAAGAATGAGCTCAACAAGAGAGCGACTTGTGGAAAGGGGGTTTACATTTGTCACAAGCGTCATACTCAAATCGAGCCGAACCAAGCGCTTCATTTCTTGCAGCCCCACAATCCCACTGTTCTCTATTGGAGAACACTGTGCATCAATCTCATGTATGTTAGACATGAGACCATCGCGCCGCTGAATGAGCGACTTGAGAGATCTAAGTTTTCGCATGTGTGTCACACACACGACCTGCAGAGTTGGTATTTCGGCTAATCCCCTCAAATCCTCATCCTCAATGCTGCAGCCCTTCATGTTAATCTTACGGAGTGTTCGCGAGGCGGAAAGGGCGGAACCCACGTTTTTGAGATGCAGCATGGAAAGATCGGCCTCGATTTTGCGAGTGTATTGCTCCAGAAGGGTGGCTTCAGCTGCATCATTCATTCGACTTGTAGGATTAGACGCAGCGAGCGAGTTCCGTCGAGAACGAGAATCCCGCATCAACCCCCCTGAGCACTCAGACGCACCACCACCATCACCACCACCATCACCAGCAAAAGCAGCAGCAGCAGCAGCAGCAGCAGCAAGATTGGGCGCATCGAAGAAAGAAGTTGAGTCATTTGCGAAGGTGCTCTGGTGATGAATACCTGCCGTAGAAAACTGATTTGGTGGAGACAATGACGGGGAAATCGTCTTGCTCGACTGCTGCGCTTCATTTTCTGCACCCCTGGATTGGTAACAAATGGTCAGCTTTTCTTTCATCAAAAGTCGCTCGCGCGGCGCGCTGTACTTTAGTCGTAACATGATGCTACCGAACAGCAACCTCCCATCACACAACTGCTGCTGCTGCTGCTTCTGTCTCGGTTGCTGCTTTTGATTTCTCCACTTGTCTGAATTGTTCGACTTTTCCCTGGGGGATGGCGAAACCGCAGATGACTCTGCACCTTTACAGGACCCGCGTGTGGCCTTGCCATTGCCGGAGAAGTTTTCCAACCCCTCCCGCTTGATAGCCGGCGTCGATGAAGTCCTGTTGCCACCTCGACTACCCTTCGGCACCTCGGCAGTGGCGGCAAGCGGGAACGCAGAATCAGAGCGTGACACCACCACCCCCCTTCTTGAGCTCACGGAGTCTTCCCCGGAGACGGTATTTCTCGAACGACCACCTTTATTCTCGCCGGTCCGCATTCTCTGAGAAGAACTAGATGATGCAAAGGACTTGCAAGCATTCGACGTTCTCCGCGATCCTTCAGGCAATGAGAAGGGGCTTCCCAGATTCTTTGGTGAAAAGAAAGCTGCGACTCCTTTTGAGTGCGAGCCTAGCGATGACGCTGCTGAGGTTGTGGTTGCTGTCTTTCCAGTGCCATTTGTACCGCTGGACGTCATTTCAGATTCTCCCAAATCTGTTTCCAACGGACTCGACAAAATCAACGTAGGTGATTGAACATCTGCGGAATTTGCACCCTGCGACACTCTTCTCGTCCGCACGAATGATGTACCACCTGGGGATTGCGGCTTTACCTGAGGCATCACTGGGGTACCACCCGCTCCAGCGGCAGAGGTTTGCTCGTCGCTGATTCTAGATGTAAGCTGCTGCGGTGACGGCAACACCGCCTTGCCTGGAGATTTTCCGGCGACAACCGCTTCGTCCAGTTTGTCATTTGCAAAGAGTACTTGCGCACTGGCGTCAGTGGACGATGCCAAACCGCCTGCCTTTGGCGCAGTACGCATCGCAGCATTCGCGCTGGCCCCGTGTCGCAGTGCCGTGTCTCTCATGTGGGACTCGGCGGTTGAGGTGTCATTCGTCCAGTTTTGCACTCGGGGATCTCTCAGATTGCTGGGCAACGTCAAACCTTCTTTCATCAGCGGCTGCGAAGGCTGCGTGAGTGAAACATCATTTCCAAGAGCATCGACAGATGCCTTCACTTCTGCGCCACTGGCGCCAGCCGTGCCGAGTATCCAGGTCTCCATTGATGTACCCAGTTCAAACACTTCGGGCATCATCTGCGTTTCGGTTGCACGTCGCGCTCGACAGTTCGATACCTCCACTGGAAGATGCTGCAAGCTGGGTCTACTGATGGAATGCAAGCGTGGCCTCCTCTGGCCTACGTAGAACTTCGTCGGAGAGGCTGGTACCGGCGACTGCCCTCCTGCACCATATGTATTGCGAATCCTAAACGACATTATGTGAAATGACAATATACAAATACGCACACGCACACGCACACACACACACGCTCCCCCTTCCTTTTTCAAATGCCTCAGTGACCTTCCGTTTCCTTCACTCTTTTCACGGCGCGCCCCTGATGAATCAAACACGGCAAACCACCTAAGCTCCTCTGCAATGCATGAATAGAGAGACATAAGAAAGAGACATGGCAACAATGCCGCAGTACGGTCCTCCTGCCCCAAATACAGGAGGAACAACGAACGAGGCAAAAACATGAAAAAAAAAAAAAGGTAAGATGTGGTGCACCACTTAACACTTTAAATGTGACTCCCGTACAAATGTCTGTGTGAATGAGTGAGTGTGGGGTGAGCGAGCGCGCCTCATCCGGCAGAGCGCCTGGCGGCAAAAGAGGATTGCGCAACACTGCTTCTTCGATGCTCCCGTCTGGGAGATCCGGTGTTTCTGTCGTTCCTGTTGTTGTGCTTGTACCGCTGCGTCAGATACAATGCCTGGTCGGTGCGCTGCAAACCCACTGCACTTATCGCAATACCACCAGCACCTCCGCCGATGTTATCCCCTGCATCCCCCGCCAACTCCGCGCATACCAGTGAGCGGGCCACGAGCACCCGAAGCGTTCCCGCAAGCATGCCGTCGGACTGACGCCGGTGCTCCTCGTTGCGGCCACGGTGCCACTTTGGGTCAATCTCACGCAGCATCTCCACCATCATGGAGAGTGTTTTAGGTCCTTGTTGTGCCGCGAGACGGCGCATCGAAGCATGAATAATCTTCCGCAGAGCAAAGCGAACGTGAAGCAGAACAACGCCAAAGTGCATTGGCTCCTCAATTTGTAGCGCTGCATCCGGGTGCCCCAGCGCACTGTCAGCGAGTGGGGACCCCACATTATCACTCGTCTGCAAAACCGTCGGCGGACAGGCACTTCGAAATGCCGCAATGCGCTCATGCCGCGCATCATCGGCCGAATGTATCATGGCTCGCGCCTTTTTGTATTCCTCCCCCGTCAACCGACGCATCGCGGCGAAGTGCATCCCAGTTTCCATCACCTCAGCCAGTGTTAGGTTTAGTGAAGCGAGGGCGCGCTTGTGCGTCAATGTGGCCGTCTGCTCCGCCTGATCCGCCTTGAAACGGCTAAGCAGCGCCACACCTTCCAACTCCTCGTCACCGACGGCGGAAGAAGGAAAGTCATGCTCCTCATCAGAGTCACCGTCATCTGCCCCTCCTCCTTCTTCTTCAACAACATCGGCAGCGGCGGCGGCAGGAGCAGAGGGCGCCAGCGGACTTTCAAGCAAGACGTTGGTGTGTGAGACGCCCAAACTCAGCCGTCCTCCCACCACCCTCCCCGCCGCCGTAGAAGCAATACTAGTGGTATGAGAGGAGGAAGTGACGGGTGTGGGTCCGCCACCGCTGCTTTTCTTGGTGATAGCGAACCTTGCGAAGCGGTCTGCTGTCGGGGGCTGACCAAAGACATCAGGACGGGAGCTCATGGAATGGTAGAGGACTGTTGCCAACGCGCCCTTGGTAACAAACACATCCTCACGGGATATGGATGCGAGAAACGGAATGAGAACTTCGTTAGGCACGGAACCTGCAGCGCCCTGTTGCAGAGAGGCAACCGTCGGCGGTGCGAGCGCATCACGAAAACTGCCCCTCCCCACAATCTGCCCGCAGAATTCCTCACAGAAGAGGCGGAGTGCCGCATTACGCACAAACGTGTTGGACAGAATGCTTGTCGTCGCTGCCATGAGAGGTGCCAAGTGGGCGTCTGGACGACGCAGGTAAAAGTGAAGGGATGCAACTACCTGTGTCACTGCAAGGCTCATGGCGCTGCGGAGATGCTGCGACAGAACCTCATTGAAGAACGATGGCGACAGCACGCACAGAAGAGTAGGGGAACGAAGAAAGAGCTCCGGTCGTCTGGAGCGCCAAAGCTCCAGCGCCGTCGTGTTGATCACTGCTTCCACAGAGGTTGCACCTCCTTGCTTCCTGGTGTCACTGCTACTGCTACTATTGCTCGGTGATGTCATTGGAATTGCCTCACAGGAGAAGCTGCAGATGATGCGGTGTGCCACGCGGCGCGCGAGGGAGAAGCCCAATGGGGCTTCTCGGAGGAGCACACGCAGTGTGTCCTGCATGGCGACGACAACCATCAGACGCAGTTCGTCTGCATAAAGGAGTGCCTGGCGCCCACGTTCGTCCTTTGTACCTGGAGCCACGGCAATGCTTGTCGCACAGTGCATTATGGAATCAGCATGCTGCATTACCACCAAGCTGACATTCAAGAAATGCAGAAGAATGTTCTCCAACAGATTCGCGTTGACGCCGTCCACGTCGGTCTGACGGGCATCAGCAATTCTCTGTCGCTCCGCCAGCTGCCCATCCATGTGTTGCTGCTGCTGTTGTTGTCGTCGCTTCTCAGGTGCACCACCCCCCCATGGCGCTTCTTCGCCCCCTTCTTCGTCAGGACCACGACGAACGTGGCGCTGGCGTCCCATCCCTGCGTCGGTGCCATCGAAGTCGCTGCTACCAAGCATACGGAAGCGGTGACAGAGATTTGCCGTGATGGCAAGCACGTGCAGGTACAGACACGATGACCGCAAGTACTCAAAGAGAGCATGTTCCGCAGAGCGGAACGCCCTCGCCTCACCACATGCATCTGCAATGGCTGCAGTAACCGCCTGCCGGTCGGCTGCGCTAAGAAACCAACCGGCAACAGAAGCGGCGTGGACGCACTCAAGCGGTAGACGACGTCGCTGGTAAACACGCGAGGAATTTCCCTCCCTGTAATGCAAAAACCGCATCACATTCACCGCATTTCCTTCGCTTCGCTGTCGCAGAAGGACATGATGGCGTGCAACATGTGCAATCACAACTCTGGCAAAGTCCTCCAGTGCTGGATCACCCCGCGGAGCGCGCGACAGATCACCAACAATGGTTAAAAGCACTTCCAACGGCACTCCTTGTTTTTCTTGTTTTTCTTGCTGTTGCTTCTTCTTCTTCTTCTTTCCACACGGCTTCTTGTCCCTTTCCTCTGCAAGCAGACTACTGACATCATCGTGACTTGAAAGCTCCACGTCAAACGCGATGGGGGCCACATCATGCAATGCAAGCCGCATCATGACGTTGTCTTGCGGCGAGAAGAGTTGAGTGGCACTTGTGTTGGCACTGCTTTCCCCATCCTTATACCCAAGCCGCACGATGGACCGGCGTTGCCGCACCAATTGCAGGAGCTCATTCTGCTGCTGCTCGAAGAGGGCACTCTCCGGCAGCAGTAACTCCTCCTTCCACATCGTAGAAAGGCGTGTCCACAAATTACGAGACTTCTCCAGCGAGACAGGCGTCCGCCGACGGAATAAGAGCTCAAGGTTGCCAAAAATAATCTCTGCACGAGGAACCGCCATGATCTCTCGCAGCGTGCACCGTTTGAATACCACCATCAGACAGTCAAAATGAGTCAATATGACTTTCGCTGTCTGCGGGATGGCGATGGCGGCATCATTTGTTGCAAACAAGCCAGAGGACGCATGTACGCGAGAACACTGGGAGATCAACATCTCCACAGCCTCTACGTTTGTGATGTTCTCCCCTTCCTCAAGCAGTGCAACAGCAATAGCCGCGGCGTCCATGCCCACAAGGGTACCACCACCATTGCCACCAGAGGAGGTAGCAGGCGTGGCTGTATAAGAGTCAAGCGAGAAGTCTTCCAGTTCAACGTCCTTGTTGTCATTAGCCCCTTCACATGTGACTGCATCACGTGTACGCTGCCCGCCACGTGGCAGTAGGTTGGGGTCTTCCGTCACGCTAGCGAGCACCAGCGAGGCGTTCTCACACGTCCACTCCACAACATAGTCGGCAGAGCGACCCTGCTCTCTCCGTGTTGCGACAGTTTCCGCCATCTCAGTTTCAAGGTCTCGAAACGACTCGATAAGAAGCTGCAGCTCCTCCTTTGACAGAACACGGAGTAGTGCAGGACTCTCATCCACGACACGCCTTCTCTTTCGTGCATAGAAGTTTTTGGCCTGCACCAGCTCCTCGCATAGCGCACGCCACACAGACTGTATGAGAGAGCCCGCCGGTCGGTAGAGCGCAGATGCGGCCGCGAGGGTGCGCAGTAGCATGATGAGAGCTGTGAGATCTGTACGCAGCCGCATCGCAAGACCGAATCGTATAGCGATGCGGTGCGACACCTGCGGGTCGCCAAGAATACACTGAAGGCTTGTCGCCAGCATGCTGACAAGTTGAAGAGGCTTCTCTCCCTTCACCTTACCGCTACTTTTGCCACTTGTGGCCCTATTCTTACAATTACCCGCCTTGTTGTTGTCGTCGTCGTTGTTACTGCCGATACATTCCTCCACGAGCTCGCTAATTGTGCCAAGTAGAGAGTCTGTGGATCGCTGAATGTTGCCTGTGAAGCACACATGTCGATAGTCTGCCGCGACCACTTTCCCCACAAGTGCAGCCACAACCAGGCTGACCACAAGTAACTGGGCGCGCTCGGCGTGGAAGCGTTCTCGCAATGCAGAGGAAACCTGTAGGACAGCCCGCACACACCCCTGGAGGACATGAAAAAGCGTCTGAAGCGCCAGTACAAGAGCCTCACGGAGTTCACCGTCAAGAACATCCTGCTGGAGGGCACACCAGCGGATAGCATCAAGCACACTATCGAAACACGCAACCAGGCAATCGAGAAACACGCGAAACTGCATCTGCTCCTCAGCGGAGGGCATTACGACGGAATCTGCAAAATACGTCCACTCTTCCTCTTCCTCCTTGTATCGAGTTGCTTCTCCCCCCTCTCCCTCTTCCTCTTCCACTGCCCCTTCTGATGCGGCGGCACGATACGAAGTAGAGACCCTGCGATATTTCACAGACGCCTGCTGCACGAGGACCACTGCTTGCTTCATGGCAAAGAATATTGTGCGATACTCTCCACGCGTTGCATGTTTTAAAAGTCCCTGCATTGGCGTCCCCCGGTCAAACCCGAGCAAAGTGACCGGGGACTCGGACATTATGTCGGATAGGCAGATAATACTCCTCAGCAAATTGTGCGGCAGACGTGGTTCTTGCGGAAGCGAGAGAGCGCGTAGCTGCGACAGGATCGCCGTTGTTGCCACATCTGCCACGGAGACTGTGGCCGCCAATTGGTGTCTTCGTTGTATCCTTAGCGACGTCTCGGCGAGGTTAAAGGCCCAATTCACCATTGCCCAGCTCCCTGCGCAGCTGAGGTGGCCCATGTAGTCCAAAAGAACCAACGGCGCCGCCTCAACGCGAGCGAGGGATGACATAACATTTTCCCTCTCCATGGTACCACCTGCAGCCACCGGCGTTGACAAACCCTCGAGCGGGGCGCGCGACACCCGTTCCTGCTCCCGCAAATAATGTTCAATAAAGCGGACCAGGTAGCCAAGAACATGGGCACTGATCGGCGTGTTCGCCATGAAGCTTAAACACTTCACCGATTCCTCTGCAAGATGTTTGTGCCCCCCAGCGGAAGAAGACGCACGTCGAGAGCCCTCCAGGTAGTGCTGCAGGGCTGCTATACATCCACTTTCGCGTCCCCCAAAAAGCGGCTGCACCCTGGAGAAGGGCAGGAGACGGTTGCTCAAATCAAGTACATGCAGGTAAGAGCAGCGGTTACCCTTCGCCAAAAGGGATGCGATTGTGGAGCTTTTGCATTTTATCACATGCGTGGGCTCAAGAGCAGGTAGCTGTGTCTCTGGCAGGCCGTATCCGCTGGCACGCTTCCCACCACCCCGTCGTGCGTGCCGAAGGCAGTACACCGCCACCCGAATGAGAAGGCTGTTGTCGCTACGGAGGACTTCTGAAATCTTGACACCAGGCCAAGAGGCAAACCTCGAAAGCTCGGCGAGAACAAAAAGAGCACATTCACATGCAGCAGCGTGTGTTTCGGTATCATCCTCATCGGCGCTTTTGGATAGGCTGGCCACCAGGGCAGGGAGGGTAGTTTTTAGCAGAGCCTTGTCGCCGAATTGCATGAGCTCCAGCTGGTCTGTTCCAAGACGGATGTGCAGTTCGAACAGGGCGTCAATGAAGCTGGCGTACCCGCACAGAAGCAGCAGTTCTGCATCTGCAGTGAGCGCATCTAACAAGGATGAAAACACATGACAGGCCCACTTCTGGAGCTGCTTCAACTCGTCCGCCTGAGGTTCCACGAGACCGCCACCGCCACCGCCACCGCTGCCGCTGCCGCTGCCGCCCGATCCTACATTTCTATCACCCCCACGCAGCAGATACGCCACAGCGCGCAGGTTCGCGAGGACGAGGGCCCCCGCCCATTGCTTCGTGACGAGCGAGAGTGACGTTGCGATGAGGCAGCTGAGAGCCGTGGCAGTGGATTGCTTCAACCAGTTCAAGTCCTCATAGCGACGTGTTCTCTGCGTCAGTAGATTTATGAGTTTCTCCTCCACCTCCGCGGAGAGACGGGCACCATATGGAAGCAAAAGAGTGGCGCCGCTGCGCAGCCACCAATTACTCACCAGTGCATCCAGGTAGAAGCGATTCTGAAGGAGAATCTCCTGCGTTCCCGCAACAATAGCAACACCCACCGCACGTCGTATGTTCCCATCGCGCGTGTACAAAGGGTCCCCCAACTCATACACACGCAAAAGGGCGGCGGCCAGAGTAGCAGCAAGGTACTGCACACTTGCGGCAACAAACGGTGGAAGGCCCGCTTGTGCTGAAGAACCCTCGCGACGCGCCCCGTCCAAAGGCGTCACACCCGCCGCTGGCGTTCCATTTTCTTTCACCTGGCGATGCACCGTCAGCAGCGCTAGCCACACGCTCTCAAGGGCACAGCTGCGATGAGGCACATACACATCGAACATGTCGGTGAGCTGCGCCACGGCGTCCTTCGACGCCGCGATGATTTCAAGCAAGGGACTGTTCGCGGTGGCACCCATCATCGCCAATGCTTTATCGCCCGGACGAAAATCGCTGCTTCTGCTACTGCCACCGCCCATTGCCAGCATCGCTCTCCGCGACGAGAACCGTGACGTCATCTGCATGCCATCCGTGGATCTCGGGAGCAACACACCATTCTTGTCGTCCTTTTTGAATAGCGAACGGCCACCGCGAGGTCGTCCAAATTGCGGGTTATCACTCTCCTCGTCACCAGCGCTAGCCTTGCTGCATTCTGCATCATCTATGACACGATGCGCCAGGAGCGCCGCCCTTCGTTCCTCTAATGCCCCCTCATCAAAGTATAACATGGAGCTAAGCATGCCAGCTAGCTCTGATCGCGCCGTCTCAAGGTGAGCAATGCCACTTCTCCCAGCATGCTGCTCTGCATGCAGCTGCGCCGTCACATGCAAAAATCCTTCGTATACCACAGGTACTAACCGCAGCCACCAGAAGGCACCCCTAATGCCCTGAAGGTGCACAGACGTCTGATGCCGCATCCAAGACTGATGGATGACTCGTAAAATCGCCACTGCGCCATTGTCCGCCGAATCCCCAGGCGTTGAAAGGCAAAATGGGATGATTTTGACATACGCCGTGCAAAATGATAGCAACGAGTCCGCCAGCTCCTTCCGGAAGGCACGAGGGTGTGTTTCGTCGTGTTCTGGGCTGCAACAGTGGCAGTGAAATGCTCTCACGAGGAGCGCCTCAAGCCCCTCTAGTGGCTCCCGAAGGCGATTCAGGTCTCGAATCGCAAAGCTGCGTATCGTCATCTCATGCAGCACACAGCGCACTAGCGCCTCAAGGCGAGCTGGGCCTACACTGCTCCCCGTGCCTTCCTTTGAGACTGCGTCCGTGCCACGACAAGACTCCTTCGCAGGTGAAACGCGTATTGCCGTCGTCGTTGTTGTTGTTGCTGTTGCTGTCGTCGTCGTCGTCGTCGTCGTCGTCAGTATTCGAGATTGCACGTACAAGAGGAGACCTTCCATCACGCGGCAGATCATCGTCAAACGCCACAACGTGTTGGGGAGCGTGTCATTCAGGGTGTTAGAAGGCGTCTGTTTCTCGTGTCGCTTCCCTCCTGCCGTCTTCGATTCGGCAGAGAGGCACAAGACATCCAATTTTTCCAAAAACCCACGCACCGTCTCGCGCAGCGTCTCTTCCCCGCCAGACTGCCGCACTACCCGCTCAAAGGTTACTGCCACGCAGACGATCAATTCATGCCACCCCTGCAGCTCCCCCCATAATCGCGCTTGCCGGTTCAATGGTGACACGACTGACTCAACCGCCTTCAGTGGCGGCAGCATCATTGCCGCATCAGGGGATAGGAAGTCCGATACTGCACCTCCCCTACGTTCCTTCAGCGCCACAGCGAGAAGCTCACAAACCAGCGTGATGCTCTCGTCAATCGTCAGAGCATGAGAGCGGATATTTTTCCGCCCTTGCGCCCCCTCCGGCGACCAACGCGTCCCAGAGCATTCCTTGACGTCAAAGAGTCCAGTGGTATCGTCCATGTTGATGATACGCAGCCGCCCCAACGACGACGTTCGTGTGGTATCCTCATCCGCACCAGCGAGAACCGCTTCTCTTGCTCGGCACACCAGGCGCTGCAGCAGCAGCAGCCGCCGTGTGTCAGACTTCGCAGCAGTATTGTTGTCGCAGCTGCTCCCGGCAGGATGCTTGTCTGCGGCAGAGTCCATCAGTATTCCTCGCCGCGCAGAAAATAATGAACTCCTGTGAACGCCGCGCGGGAGAGCGGAAGCAACCAATTGGTTTGCATGGTAGCACGCACAGGAGAGAGCACGCATGCGCGCCACTGCCACCACGCCTCTCGTGTGTCCTCTTCCTCCTCCCTTCTTTCTCCCTTGCTCTAGTTCCTCGCCAACGAAGCGCAAAACAAAACACACAGACAGTCATAAAGAGAAGGAAAACAAACAAACAAAAAAGTCCAGACAACGATTGGAGAAGCTCCCAACACCCTCTTTTCGTGTTGCGTCTTCACCCGCATCCCACTTTCACGTTTCCGCCTCCGCCTCCCATCCCCGCTGCAATTCCGGTTCTTTCCTTCTTTCTTTTAGTTGCAGACGACTCAGTCGCACTTAAACAGCACGGTAATTAGAATTTCTAAGTTATACGAAAAATGCCACACACACACACACACACACACATACAGACGCCACTTCCACCACCACCTTCGCGTTTCCTTAAATTACTTGCTTCATGTTGGTTGCCGCCCACTTGCGTTTTGGGCGTGGGCGCTCTCACTCCCCTTCCATCCGTCTCTCTTTTGTGTCGCGGTGTGGGGCACGAAAGAAGCGTTTTTTTTTTCCTTTTTTTTTTACCCGTCAAGCAGAGAAACGCACACATATACACACGAGGAGGGACGGACAGAACGCCCCACCCCCCACTCCTCCTCCTCCGAACAACAATAACAACAACAACAACAACGGCAAACAGAGAAAGAAACGGAATGCACCACGAACGGGGGCACGTCCCTTGTCCTGCCCACTCCCCAAATGGTTCACACTCCGGCGCCACGGAAGCAAACGGTGCAAACAAAATCAGCGAGCGCCCCCGCCCCCCCTAACAAACCGTTCAAAAAAAAAACCCCGACCCCACCACCCCCCCCCCCCCGCAAAGAGAAGAAAAAAAAAAAAGAAGAAAGTAAATAAGAAACCAACGAAAAGGGAAAAATAGATCAAAAACGGGTTGTACCTCAGGACGAAAAATTGCGCTCCAACACATCCCGTAAAACACCTGCATCTGGTGTCAGCTTCACGCACGCCGTCCCTACTTTTGGCCGTTCACCCACCATGATGGCGGAGCTGATTGACTGCAGCTCATCGCTAAGACCCCGACTCACTGCCATGTGCAACCACCGCTTTGATGACGCAAATGTCATCTGAAAAAGCGGGCTTGCGCTCTGTGAGACAACACCAGTGAAGTTAAAGTTCTCCCACATGCCACGGTGGGTGGCGGCGTCAGAAATGAGTGTTAAATGGCGGTGATCCACAGCATATCGCTTGAACAGCTTACGCAGCTCGTCGTAGAGAGAGCGATATGCCGATTCGATACCAAACCAGTTTGCCATGTCGCGGATATCGGTTGACCGTGCCCGATTCAGCTTAATCGCACGGACGCCAATAGTGAAGAGGGAGAGAAATGACAGCACATGACGCATCGTTGTATTGGCCCCCTGAAAGACAAGTTCACCGCTTGTTTTGTCATCGGCATGGCGCGTGAATGTTACGGATCCGAACTGCGGCAGCCACGAGGGCAACGTCTGCTGCTCCAGCGCTGCGTCCAGCACATCTGGAATGACAGCGATGATGTGGGACGGCATCTGCAGAACAACGTTCACAACAAACAGACCGTCAGGAACCTGTGCGACGTGAAGCGGTGTGACGTCAACGACAAACTCCCTCTTACCGTAAGCGGCGTGCAGGGGGGCAAAGGAGCAGTAAGTCGGCGTCTGCTCCGATGGTGTGGGGGAGCCTGTCGCATGGTTCACCTGCCGCCGTTCATTTTCATCACTTTCATCCTTGTCATCTTCCTCGTTCACCTCCCCATTTCCATGGAGAAATCGTCTCTTTTGCCCAGACGAAGATGGAGCAACTCCTTCATCCTTTTCGTCGTCATTTACGTCATTTTCGTCGTCATCATCATCGTCATCATCATCGTCATCATCATCGTCATCATCATCATCGTCATCATCATCTTCGCTGCCCTCCTCTACTTCGCTGCCGTTACCATCGTCCCTACAAATTGCGCCTTTCCGACTGGTACTGCTGAGTTGACTTTGGAGAGCTGGCGACATACCAACGTCACCCAGACCGTTTCTTCTTTTTCCTCCTCCTCCTCTGCTACCAACATCACTGGTGCTGCTACTATTACTACTACTACTACTACTAATGTCGTCGTCATCATCAAGAGCATCACCATCATTCCTGCCCATAGCAGAACCGAGGCCACCTTGCGCAGCCCCACCCATTAGACCGTGTTGCTTCGTCGCCAGCACTTCGGCATCTGTTGCTCCAGTCCCATCACCCTCCCTTTCCGCCCGTGTACGACCACGCAACGCCTTCACAATGCGCTTGGCAAATTGTTGCAGTGCCTCTGTGAAGGATGCAAGGTGCTCTGCAGGCGACATGCACATGCGCTGGCGGCTCTCGTCGAGGTGCGCGTGTGAGAAGAGCAACGCAATCGTCAACACCGTGGCGTCCTTGGTGCGCGCCACATGGTATCGGTAACCCTTCTCAACATGGCCGTTTTGACTGCTGACACCCTGAGCAAGACAATCACTCAATTTCGTCGCCACACCAGCACGCAGCAATTTCGAAATGGCTGCCTCATCGGCCGATGAGGCGTTCTGCACGGGCACAACGACAGCAGCCTTCTGCACCGAGGCGTGAATGAGCAACTCTCGAAGTCGGGGAATCCCCTCCGTCACGTGCGTCACAGTGGATCCAGCGCTGTGAAATGTGTTGAGCGTCATCTGCGTCGAGGGCTCACCAGCGGCCTGCGCAGCAAGAAGACCGACGGGCTCGCCTGGCTCGCAGTACGCCCAAACGCGTTTTTTAGCGGCGAGCTCTGCGAGAGCCTCTCGGTAGTACGCCACGCACTCTTCCCGCTTTTCCAAAAGCTTCTCGTGCACGCGTTGCCGCGTGCTCCAGCGCGCCACCTGAGAGACCTTCTGGAAGGGCGGGAAGGTTGCCTTGTGGAGCATATAGTTTTCGAGGTCGTCATGCATGTGTTGTGGGAGTGGATTCGTCTGCACCAATCGCACATCCTCGTTGCAGTCCTTGTCGGTGTCTTCGTTCCCCTCACGAGAACGCTTGCCGCGCTGTATCGTTGCTTCCATCACCAGCTCCTTTGAAGCAGCAGCTGGAGAGTCCGTTTCCATGGCGAAACGCTTGCTTAGGTCGACGAAATTCTCCTTTGACATCTCCCATGATGTGAGAGTAGAGGCTTTGCACGGGTCAAGACGGTCGCCACCGTACGCGAACTGCACGACATTGCCATTGGAGTCACGCACAGAGTAATCCCAGTGCACAACGAGGCTTTCGAGTCCTTTAATAAGGCAACGCTGCAGGTGGCCTGAGCGAGATGTTTTCACTGCAGTGTCGATGAGGCCATCGCGACCCGCCATGGCATGAATTGTGTACTCTGGTGGGCGAATACCAGAGGAGAAACGGCCAATGGCGTACCCAAACGAACGTGCTCGGCGCTCGTGGGCGAAGAATGCGGGGAGTGTTTTAGCAGAATTCATGCGTTTCACGCGACGTCCATCGAAGAGCTGCTGACCGAGACCAAGGGACATCTGCGTTGCGTTGGCACTGCTGCCCTTTGCCCCGGAGGTGGTCATCAATAAAAGTTGATTACGAGGAAACGGGACCATCATCCTCCCCGGCATAAACTCCTGCTGCAGCTTTGTCGCGTATTCCATGATTTTTGTCATGGCGATTGCCTCATCATCGGGGAGCTGAAGCGGCGCCTCGTCCAGTTGGCGAAGCAACTCATAACGACGCCTCTCATGAACCAGAGACATGTCGTCCATGCCGATAGAGAATCCCTCGCGCTGCAAGCTAAGCATAAGAATTCGGCCAAGTGCACCGAAGAGTTGACCCACCTTGTGTGGCCCGTAGAGCTCGTGCACCACGTGAGCAATGGACATGCTGGACGCTCCAACCTGCTTTTTGCACATCAGGCCCATCAGGAGCTCACTGTTCAGAAATAACACGATGTCATCACCCACCCCATGATGCGTCACGGTGCGAATTTTATCTGAACCAGGGAGTGTAGTATTATACGCACTTGGCTGAACCAGCGACGTACCCTTCAACGAAACGCCACCCTTCACGTCTTGCATCGCAGTTGAGGATTTGTATGCGCCACTCACGTAGCGTATCACGACGGTGATCAGTTGCTTTCCGGTCCACAGTGGGCGAGGTCGCAATATGGAAGGGATAGGAATAAGTTCCGAGAGCGTCACTTCATGTTGCTGCTGCTGCTGCTGCATGTATGGCGCAAGGCCAAAGTATACGAGCTGCACAAAGGTGTCGTGGTCGATAAACTTATCGCGCAGCGTTAACATGACACCCGCGGCCACGTGATCCTGAATGAGACCACGGATTGGTTTGCCAGAGGTTGGAACAAGGTAGTTAATGTTAGCGTCCATCAGTGTGTCGAGCTCAGCCTTTGCCTCCAACGTCTGTGGCACATGGATGTTCATCTCATCTCCATCAAAGTCTGCGTTAAAAGAGCTACCATTCACGTAATGGAAGCGAAGCGTCTTGTAGCCGGAAAGCACCTTGACACGGTACCCCATCATACTCGGCTTGTGCAGGGTTGGTTGACGATTAAACACGACGCGATCGCCATGAAGGATATGACGGTAGACGATGAGCGTGGCGTTGTTCTGCGCCATGGCAAAGTACTTGGTGGCGTGCTGTCGCCTTGTCTGCTCCGGCACGTCGAGTTCAATGAAGCGAATCTCCCCATTTGCGTGACGGATTTCTAGATGCGTGGCGCCTGGGTACCTGTGCGGCCCGTTCACAACGCAACGCCTAAGAAAATTCATGCGGGCTGGCGCGTAACACGTCACCTGTTCCGGGAATGAGAGGCTGCGGGCAAATGGGCGGGGCAGCAACACCTCGTTCGGCTCCACCAATGGATCTGGTGAGATGACAGAGCGACATGCCTGGTTCACACGCTTCCCCATCATGTTCATGCGAAACAGGCCCTCCTTCTTGGCAAAGGTCCCCATCATGTTTTCGTACACCTCGTTCACCTTCACCTGCAGGTTACGAAGATTGATCTCGTTGGCGACTTCTTGCGCAGTGGTGATGAGATGGCGCTCCGTCGTGGAGTTGTTTCGCAGTGTCTGGTAACACTCAATCTGTTCCACGAAGCCAAGTACGTCGGAGAGGGCGCGGGTCTGTTCGTCAGGTGTCATTGTGCCATTGTCCTGCACCTGCACCCCGGACGAAAGACGCAGAGGGAGTGGCGGGACGAGAATGCGGTCAATGAAGAACACCTTGTACATGTCGCACGCTGGCAACGATGTGGCATGCGACATGGACACCGATGGTTCACCGAGGTGCGGAAACAACAGAGTGAGAAGGGCCCCTTCCCTCCGGCAGAGCTGCTTGAGGTGCTCACGGATGTCTTCATTGGAGAAGTATGTGTGGCTCCGTTTGTGTAGCACATTAGTTTGCTCCCACTTTCGAACCTGAACCTGCGAGAGGTGCCCGCTGTTGACGTTCAGCGTGGAGCTGCTCTTCTTGAAGAAAAAGAAGAAGTGGCCATGTCGTTTTGTAATGCGGGGAGAGATGCCGTGGCAATGGGAACAGACACTGACGTACTCCCTCAGCTCACGAAGTGCTTGCCGTGCAATGCTGTTGCGCACATCGATTCCACCCTTCCGTGCCATCGTCGTTCCTCCTCCTCCTCCTCCTCCTCCTCCTCCTCTTCCTGCTGCTGCTGCACCTGTCGTCATGGTCGTAGTTGCCGCCGCGGTTTCCATGCCATCCGTTGCACAAGTGTGTGCGTGTCGCCTCAGTATGCGTTCCACATATTCTTCCAAGAGCGTGATATCATTGACAACCTCTTCATTCGCCATGCGCAGACGTTTGTGGCGCGTTTCATACCCCCTCGCATTGGACACGACGTCAAGAAGGTGCAGCGCATCGCCAATAAGCCCACTGTCGATCAGCCGCAGCGCCTGCCGATACCGCTCCCCATCAAACTGTGGCGCACGAAATTTGTGACAGAAGAAACACTTCGCCTGCAGCAGGTGCTCCACCTCCCCCGTGAGGTGGGGATTCATGACAACCATCCGCTCGGCACTCTGCAGCGCGTCGCCCGGGAAGAGCCGCGGCATACCAATGAAACCAAAGTGCCCCTGACAGCGCTCGTTGCCAAACTTCCCCGTGAGCGTCGTGGCGCACGACTGACATGCGTGCGGCGGAAACGTGCGCACATCAAAATTGCCCATCCGCGTGTCGTAGAACGTCGCGCACTCCTCACCGTTCCGCATCACCGGCCGCCACGGAGCGGATTTGTCCTCCTGCCCGCAGCGCGTCCGCACCTCGACAAACGCCATGCGGGACATGTCATCTGGCGTGAGCAGCGAGAGGGATACGGCTGTCTTTGCCTCCATCACATGGCGCGTCTTCAGATCGCCCATGTAGGCGTGAAACGGAAAGGCCGTGATGAGCGACATCCGACCACCACCAACACCACCCAAACTGCTGGTACTGTTGTTATTTCTACCGCAGCAGATCCCTCGTTATTATTTATTATCCTTCCACCACCACCACCACCACCACTCCACACACACACACACACACCACTGCAAGACGGACAAACACAAACACAACAACAACAAAAGGGGGTAGCCCTTCTCCCTTTACGCGGTGACTGCACGCGGACAGTCAGTGAAGGAGACTTGAGGAAACGAAACCAAACCAAACCGACAACAACAACAAATGAAAGATCACACACAAGGCAAAAAAAAAAAAAAAAGACAGAAGAGAAGTGGAATGGCCACTGAGCATCGTGAGTCCAAACACCACTAGCGGCTACACACACACACACACACACACACACACACACACCACTGCCCGCCTGCAGGAAGTGCAGGAAGGAATACCACCACCACCAGAGCGACAACAACACGCACACACATATACATAAGGGGGAGTACATGCATACAAAATGTAGTACAGCACCGTTCAACACCCCGTATATTATTGTTGTGGTTTCCTCTTCCTTTTCTTTTCTTTTTTTTTTTTTGTGGGCGGGGACGGGCCGGGCGGGACGGGGCGGGGCGATGGTGTCTTCGATTGCCTCGCTTCATACATCTCCCTGCCACACAAACACACACACACACACACTTCCCCCCTTTTCTTCGAGACACAACACACAAGATGGGGAAGACGCGAAAAGGCGCATGCGCATATATATGGAAAGATAAAAAAAAAAAAAATATATCAGAAAGGCCAGTCGCCCTGGTATCAATTCATATCTCACCGTCCGTTCTGCATCTTTCCACTACTCCCATCTTCCTGCAGCATCGCCCAACCGGGGTACTTGTAGCCGCCTAGCTTCTTTTCGAGCGCGATCGCCACAGCGAAGCACAACTCGTCATTGTGCTCGCGGGACACCACCTGTACTCCTCTGGGGAGGTGAGAATATGTGGGGAGCCCCTTCTCGCGCACCTCCTCCGGTGTGCAAGCAGTATTACTCCTCTGCAGATCTGCTGCCCAAATCGGAACGGCAGTCGCCGGCATCTGCAGCACATTAAATGCAGCAGTGTATTGGAATTCAAAGGGGGATAATAGCGGGGAATGGTGTCTTGGGGCTGGTCGAGGAAACGTTGGTGCAATAATGACGCCATCATCCCCCAACAGCTCCTCCAGCTCCCTCTTAAACTCGGGAAGACCTCCTTTGCGTTTTCTCTTCAACTGTTTTAGGACGTTGTAATCTAAAGACTCCAAGATGCAGAGCAGCAATGCAGGAAGTGTGTGCTGCGAGCGACCAATCGTCCACTTCAGCAGCTCCCAAAAGGCGTTAAAACTTGGCTGGCCCTCTCCCACGAGGGCTACGAATTGTGTCTCACTGGTGTCTGCGGTGAGTGCCTCCATCCAAATGTTCAAAATGTTCGAAAAGGACCTAAAGGCAGCAGGCACTTCCCCGCCAGGGCAGCGTTTTGGCTCACGAATATTGATGTACACCACCTGAGCCCCGAAGCACTCCTCTAGGCAGCTTACCGCCATTTTCAGTGTTTCAATCTGTGCCTTGGAGGTACGAATGCCGAAGGTTCCAAAATCCTCGAGCGCAAACACCCGAAGTGATCGGCCCTTCTTGATTGTCGGAATGTCCCCGAGCGGCGGCCGTGGCGGAAAAATCGCTGGGTCCTCAAGAAAGCCACCACGAGAGGCAACGTGGCATAGCGGCACAATGTCTTCGGCGAAGCGGGTGATGGGCCCTGTTCCCATGTAGTGATTTGCCGATGCCTTTGGCGATGGATGTTGTCCACGGTTGGTGATGTAATGCGGGCTCGCCTTGTGGCCAAAAACGCCGTTGAAGAACGCTGGCATGCGAATCGAACCGCCAATGTCACTACCCAAGCTGAAGGTGGAGAAAACGGCACCAGCGGCTGCCCCTTCACCTCCGCTACTGCCACCGACCACACAGCGCGTGTCGTAGGGATTGCATGATATGCCATACACGCGATTGGAGCTCTCATACCACATGCAGAGCTCACTCGTGTTGGTGACGCCGAGAATGATTGCCCCCGCATCGCGGAAGTTCTTCACCACTGGACTATCCGTAGATGCGATGATGTGGCGCCGCAGCGGATGTCCGCTCGTGTTCGGGCAGCCACTAACACGCATACACTCCTTGATTGTGCACGGCACGCCCAGCAACCAACTTGGCGCCGGCTTCGTACGGTCAGCACGCCATGCAGCCCAGACCGCATCGGCTTTCACAGCTGATGCAATCGCTTCGTCAAAGCATTCAAAGACCATGGCATTAATATACGGATTGACGCGCTTGATGTGGTCAATATAGGTGCGTACCACTTCCTCGCATCGGAGCGAGCCCGAGCTGTAGGCTTTGTTGAGCTGCACCGCAGAGAGTTGCTGACAATATGCAATCGGTGTCGGCGGCACTTGCCGCGAGGTTCGTGGGCCCGCCATGAGATACATCTCAAAGGCCTTGCTTGCCACGTAGCCGTAAAACACCATAAGTACGACGAGAGGAAGAATCCCATAGAACCACCACACCACACATGCCACTCCTGTACTAGTGGCGAAGACAACTAACCGCATCATCGTCTCTGCGCACGACCCTCTTCTCCCACCTCAGCGTGTATACAAATGTGTACTATTGTCAACTATTCTCTTCAACAGAGAAGAGGTGAGGGAGGGGAGGAGGATGGTGGTGGAGCTCTTCCAACAACAACAACAACAAAAAGGAAAATGGAAGGGACGCCGGGCACCCCTTTCTCTCTCTCTTTTGCCTCGGCATGCATAAAAAACACAAAAACGTGATCATTCATCCCTTCATCTTGCAAGATGAAACGCTACCATGAGTCCCCCCCTCCCCCCGCGTCCTTCTCGCACCTCAGAATTCAGCGGACACAAGTGGTGTACACCCAGGGACCCGCCGATGCATCGCCGTCACGTGTTTGAACGGAACCGCCAAAAGGCTGAGTGGTCTCAGGCTCACCTCCCCATCGGCGTAGCGGCGCTGCTCCAGAGCGTTCTGCAGTAGCAGATCCCCAAAGCCCAAGTATGCAACCAGCGTACCAACGATGACACGGCGGTCTACCAGCTCCACACGCAGCTCACAGCCCAAAAAGGGGTGCGGCTCATTCGCCACTTCACCTGCCATTTGCTCACCATTTTCACCCTGGTTCACCTGCAGGTTCTGGTGCTTCCGTTGATGCTGCTTTACTTTCTCTGCCTGCACTTTAATTTCCTTCTTATTATTTGAATTCGCCATGATCCTTTCAGGCATTTGCAGTGACGAACGCTAGCGTGATCTTGCTGCCACCAACCAACCAACCAATAATAATAAAGGCGGGAGAGGGAGAGAGAGAGAGAGAAAAAGAGGGGGGGGGGGGGTTTCAAGCACCAGAACAAAAACAAACAAACAAACAAAAGAGGGCGCAACAGCGGGAGGGAATAGAAGTGCGACGTTGACGATGTGAGGCCATTGCACACGCACACACACGCAAAACAAAACAAAAAAGAGAACATACACATACAACTAGCAGCATAAAATCAGTATTCGCTTTCTTCCCTCATTTGGATCATTCAGCCACCGCACAGAGTCACTGCGGGTGCAGTGAGAGAAAAAGGTGGTGGTGGTGGTGGGTTGTTTTGATGCCCAATGCCCTCATTTGCTCCTCTTCGCGGCGCTGCCACGACTGCTGTTTCGAAGCAGAGTCTGCTGCAGCCACTCAAAGCCATCGCTGATGCCGGTACCGCTTAGAGCGTTGGATGCGAATATGTTGAACGGGTGGTCTGACATGAGACTCACAAGGTCGAGGAGGTCGACCAGCTCGGACACCGACTTGGCTGTTGGCAGATCCATCTTGTTTGCGTAAAATAGAAATGGAATCTTCGCCCCCTCCGCACTCGAAAACCCCCGCGCAATATCGGGGTGCTGCAGCATCAACTCAATTTCCTCCTTTACAACACACATCCGCAGCGTGTCACTGCTGTCCACGACAAAGATGACGCCATCGATGTTGTCGTAGTAACTCTCCCAAAGGCCCCTGAATTTCTTTGCACCGCCCATGTCAAACACCGTGAAGATCGCCTTGCCCTTCTCGAACGTCTCCACATTGTACCCAACTGTGGCGGAGATGTGCTCCTTCCGCAGTGGGTTTGGTTTCAGCTGGTTGATTATCGTCGTCTTACCGCTGTTGTCCAGCCCGCACGTGACGATGTGTAGCTTCGTCTTGGATTGCCCCATCACCTCCTCCTTTCCACCTCTTCACTAACGGCCCCACAGCAACTCCACCAGCCCAGCCCCGCCACTCACACGCGCAACGAAACGAGTCACACTTCGCCGCCCTCGTCCCGAAGCAGTCTCTCTATTTTTTTTTTTGTTTTGTGTGTGTGTGTGTGTGTGCGTGTTGCTACACTCCTCGCCGCCCCCTCCACCCACACTTCAGCCGCTTCAGCCGCTGCTGCTGCTGCTGCTGCTGCTGCCGCTGCCGCCGCGGCTGCTGCCGATGATGATCTACATTTCGCATCAAAAGAATATATACATACATGGAGAGGGAGTGAGAGAAAAAAAAAAAAAAGAGGCAAGTGCATCGAAAACAAAACAAACAAGAAGAAGAAGAAAAAAAAAAAAAAAGCAAAACAAACACCACCATTACAACCGGAACAACAATGGGGGAAGGGCGCGGAGCAGGCAGAATAGTCCCACAGGCACAAGACACGCACATGCATTGCAGCACCCAAATCCACGTCCGACACTCTGAGAAGGAAAAAAAAAAAAGAAAGAAAGAAAGAAAGAGGAATGGAGGAGGTGTGAACAAACGAAAGATGGAATACCCGTCACCGCTATTAGCATT
>JASANX010000824.1:0-29049 GCA_030849745.1 Trypanosoma scelopori
CTGATTTATTATTGTTGCTTTTCCCTTTTGGTTTGGTTTAAACTACACCTGCTTGTTTAATCCACGTTTATGCGGATTATTTGTTTTGCACCCGCCCCCCCCCTCCCACGAAAAAAAAAAAATCCCCCCTTTTTCATTTTTTGGACGTTTTTTTGTTTGTTTGGAGGGGTTTCGTTTTTTTTTTTTTTGCGTCTGCCTTCAGCCGTGGCAGAAGAGACGAGGAAAAAAAAAGGAAAAAAAAAGGAACAACGACCAAAAAAAAAAAAAAAAAAACACACGCGGAGAGCAAAAACAGAAGAAAAAAAAAAGGGGGGGGGGGGTGGTGCAGTGCAGTGCAGCACTATTCGAGGGACGGGGGAAAAAACAGGGGGCGGGGGCGGGGAGGGGCGCACGCATCAGCACAAAGACAGAACCCCTCGCCGCCATCGCCTCGCATCCCCACAGATCAGACGACCGGAACACGACATGTCAACACTATTGACCCACGCGAGCATGCTCTCCCGACGACGCGCACCTCAGTGGATTGAACGACGGCCGTCGGGCCGGGCCTCCCTCATCTGGTGGGTAAAACACCACATTATTAAAGTCCACTGAGTGGCATTGCGCATGACCCAATGAGGAGGATGCCGTCTCCTCTGGTCTCAAGTTGTTTCGGTCGTCCAGCACCTCCGCGGCGACCTTCATTTTGCCCTCCGTGACAAAAGGGGAGATGACGTCTGGGAGCGGCGGCGTGTCCACTGCAGCGTCGGGGAAGTAGTTGGTCCACTTCTTGAAATTTTTCTGGCAGTCTTCCGTGGCGAAAGAGTCAACAACAGCGATCTCTGTTCTTGACGTCTCCGACTGATTTTGGAGGCCATGAACCCATGACAACTTCACGTCGAGGAAAATGCGGCAATCGTACCCCGAGGTGACCACCGTAAGTGGGGTTTTGTTTGGAAGCCCCATCCGCATCACCGGCATCACCAGCTTGGACCCAGTGGCGACGCGCTCAAGCAACACCTGCTTCCGCAGCACGGAGTTGAAGGTGTGCGACTCCCCGACAGAATGCAGCGTCACACGGTTCACAATCTTAAAAGTAATCTTCGTGATGGACGCCAGCCCACGGGTGTTGTCGATAGTGGGGCGAAACCATATGACCCCTTGGCGGGTGTAGATGAGGGACTCAAGCATCAGAGTGACAGACACAAGACCGTCCCTTAAAAAGCCGTTCATAGGCAACTCCAGGCGACACTCCCATTTCATGCTGCTATTGGAAGGAGCAGAAACGCTATTTAAAGCGCCGCAAGACATCCTAGTGGCATCCTGAAGTAGCGACAAGGAGTCATTTGGCCCTTGAGAATTGCTTCCCGGCTCTGTTACATCGCCTCTGATCGTTATATTCTCCTTGTTTGACTGGTTTTGAAGGCGATGTTGATGTTGATGTTGGCGATGACCACTATTACTACTGCTGCTGCTGCTGCTGCTGCTGCTGCTGTTGTTGTCTCGGCAGTCGTTGTTTTCGTTGTGGCTGTTTTTGTCCCCATTACCGACGTCTCTGCTGTCCTCGCATGTGACCCAGTTGTTGATGGACGGTCTTTTGGGTTTACATGTCTTTTCAGGCAGCAATTTCTCTGCCTGCGTGGTCTTCTTTACCACTTCACAGGTCTCAACTTCATCCCCCATCTCTTCCTCGGCAGTGATGGTCTGATCGCTCAGCTCTTCAGGTTTGTACAGGCGCTTGCTGTGTTTTATCAGCATGACTTTTGAATATCTTCGCTCCCCATCTGCGCCTTGTCCCCCTCCCCGTGCATCGAGGCTGTCCTCAGACGTCGTCATGGTTTCCATGCTGCGTTGACTTGTTCCATTCTTTTGTTTCATGTGCACACTGATCCACCGTTTTTTATCCACCGGCAGCATTCCCATAGAAAAGAAAACCTTCTGGTCGGCAAGCACTCGTCTGCCGACATACAACTGCGCCCGCACGCTGTACAGTAACTTTGAAACACCGTTTCCCTGGTAATCCTCATGCGAGGGTGGCAGTACATCTGGCAGTTGCACGCAGAACGGGAAGGTGTACCTCCCTGGCATGAGCCCCAGCGTGGCAACGTGTGTCGCCTCCGTCCTGTCCACCGAACTACCCTCCGTCTCATTGCAGGACTCATCTCCGTCTCTGTCCACTACAGATGCGCGTTTCGCGGTTTCAGGGGGCACGTGGCCAGCAACTATGATCCTCTGCCGAAAGTACGTGGTCTGGCGCTTCTCATGGTCGAGCATCCCTCCCAGTGAGGGGCCAAAGCGCGAAATCTCCCTACCAACCACATCTGCCTGCAACACGCTGTACTGCAAAGGTGCGTTCAATTTGACCTCCATAACACCACGCATCACATCACCAGGATACCACTGCAACTTCTGCAGCAGCACCGCTAAGGATACGCGTTTGGACGAACAGAGAGATTCCATCCGTACGCTTCTACTGGGTAATGGGCGCCCCCCCCCCCCCCCACAAAAAAAAAAAAAAAAAAAAAGAAAGAAAAAAACTACTCTCTTTTTTTTTTTTTTCTGTCAATGTTGAGACTGCGGCCGACGATGGTTAAGTCACTGTGTGTGTGTGTGTGTGTGTGTGTGTGTGCTTGTAAATTGCGGAAGGTAAAAAAGAGCCAAGAAAAGTAATGGCAGTGGATCCATTGCATCTTTCTCCTCTCCTCTCTCCTTCCCAACAGGCACTGTGTGACGAGCTGACGGACAGAGACGTACACACTCTCACACACAGAGAGTGAAGCACGCGGTAATTAAGGTAGAAAACGTTGTCGAGACCATCCAATGTAGTGCAGCAGAAGTCAACGGGAGGGGAGGGGTGCACATGGAGTGAAAACGAGGGCAACGAGAACAGGTGGAGAAAAGGACACCGCCATTTTTTTGTTGTTGTTGTTTTGTTTTCCTTCTCTCTTTCTTCTTGGCGTGATTCAAGCCGACGGCCCCAACTTTCTCTTCCTCATGTCTGGCGCAGCGTGCGTCTCTTTTTCACCGGTGGCGGTGACGACAGGTCGTCTAATATATTGCTTGAGACATCTGTCCCATCCGTCACTGACGGTGCCGTCGTTGCGGTAATCGAGTCCATTCCCGGCATCACCTGCTGCCCCTCATTATGCAATGTGGCTGTCATGGACGGCGTCTCCATGCCGCTACTGCTGCCACCGCCTCCACCGAGTCCACTGTGCTCTGACAGCCTTGCCGCTGCTGCCGCTGCTGCCGTCATCGTCGTTGACGGAGGTGAGAACGACGACGGCGTGGCACCACTCGGCCGCACGGGTGTGCTGGCTTCTATGGGTCTGCCGATGAGCTGATCTCTGCGTGACTTCATCAGTGCTGCCTGTTTCAAGACTTTTGCAAATGAGGTGCGGAGGTATTGCAGCTCGTGGTTCACGATGTTAGTGAGTTTGATGCCAGGGATCACCACAGGGGACCCCTCCGCCTCGAAGACCGCCATGCTCTGCTGCAACTTCTGCCGGCGTATGGCCTTCACTTCGTCTACGAGACGAACCACCTCTGCCACGTGCGGCACATCCTCCACGGCGGCGCTGTTCTCACACAATTTCTTCACTATCTCAAAGAAGTAGAAGGGTAGCGCCTCAAAGGTTGCATCACTCGCCTTCTCATGTTCCACAATGTTTCGGAGGTACGGCAACGCCAAAAACGGCGGTGGTTCAATGGTGCATGTGTCCGTCTGCCGAATGTGCAGCGCAAGCCACAGCGGCACCTCGACTGGGTGATTCGGGGTAAAAGGACCATAGCGACCGCCAAACGCCGTCATGATGCGCGGCATCGTGAAGCGCGGCACCATCGACACCGTCGTTTCCATCGCGACGAAGGACGCAAAGTGATACATCGTAAAGGTACCATTTCTGCTGCCGCCGCCAGGCGACGAGACTGGCGCTGCCTCACCCCTCATGCAAAGGAGAATATTCACTAACGAATAGGCTTGGCCCTCCCTCCCTCTCTCTCTTTTGTATCCACGCAGGGATGGAGGGAGACGAATGAGCAGAGAGGAGTCAAAAGCGAATCCCGTGCGCCCTCTCGGGAAAAGAGCGGGGGTGGAAGGCGCGTTATTCCTCACGACACCGATGACCGTCACCCCCTCCCACTCTGTGCGTCAGGAGGAGGAGTGCACTACGGGGGAGTTGCGGTCCGAATTCGAAAGGACTTGCAAAGTGGCAACTTTAAAGGGGCTTTTCGACTTTGAAGAACCCGCCCGCCGCCCGTGCGAGGAGGAAATCAAGAGGAGGGCGGGAGACGGAAAAAACAGCAGCGGACAGGCCCCCCCCCCCACCCCACCCCCCCAAAAAAAACACCGCTTTTATAAGCCGCCCGCCCCCTCCAGAGCACAAAATCCAAAGCGTTGGAAAGATGCGTGGAGGGAAAAATAAAAACGAATAAAAAAAGATGCACTCCGAAATTCAGAAGTCTCCGTTGCAGTTGACATGCCTCTCACACGGTCGTTAAAAAAAAAAAAAAGTGGCTTCCTCACCTCCGCCTCGTGCCCTCAATGCCGTCCGCGACTCCCGCTGAATGCCCCCCCCCCCCCTCCGTCGCCCCACCAACTCCGACCGGCGAAGTGGAGAAGCGAGAATCATCATCATCATCATCATTGTCACTACTTCCATGCATATAGTAGTGGTGGTGGTGGTGGTGGTGTCCATAGCGCAAATCATTCGTGCAAACGGCACATGCATACACGTACACATACAAGACAGGGCACCGCAGGGTAAAGTGGCGATAAAACAACTCCCGCAGGGGCGCTTCAACTCCCACGAGCTCCCACAAATACGTTTTTTTTTTGTTTTTTTTTGCTGTTGTTGTTGTTGTTGCTGTTGTTTTTCTTCCTCTTCTTCTTCTTCTTCATGTTGCTGTTGTCTTCGTCGTTCGTCCATCCACATCAGGACCACGTCCCTAAATTATATATATACAGTTTTTTTTTTTTTCCCATTCGCCTCCTCTAGCAACCATATCGCCTCGTCTCCGTCCATACACGTCTCAGTTCACGTTCTCATAGAGATATGAGGCGAAGAGGAACCGCACCGCAAGCGCAAGCACGGAGAATAGGAACTGCATCTTAAGAACCACCATTGTCAGGGCGTGTTCATGCATGTCTCCAAGCACCCACAGAATGGCGTTAAGAAGTGTGTAGTTTCTACTGTTTTGAAGGACATTACGCCTCGCATCCCAGTGCGGCACACGATGACGCGGGCAAGGAATAATGTGAAAGAGCTGCGGGAGGGACAGAATAAAGTTGATGATTTGGGGAGCAAAAAACAACATGAGTGTCTTGCCGTACAAACCAGTGATGCCCGAGACGGATAGCACCGTCCCTGCAAAGTATGTGTAGCTGTCACCGACGAAGATGCGGGCGGGATAGCGGTTGTACCGCCAGAGCGCTGCGCTCACGCCCACAAATGGCGCCAACAGGAGCATCGCCATGAGCTGCGGCACCGCTCCACTACCATCGCTACAATCTGGCGCATTTTCTAGACGCAGCTGCACAATGTTGTATAGGATGCACGTCACCGCAATCACAATGCTCTGGCCCACCTCTACGCCATTGATACCAGCGAGGATATTGATGCTGTTAGTACAAAATACGCACAGCATACTTAGATACACCAGATACAACCCACCGAGATACACCACTTGTGTTTCAACGTACGGCAGCAGCGGGCGTGGAACAGCAACTGAAAGGCTTCCGTCGTACGTCATCACAAGCGGCAGCGATCCGATCGCGGATAGAAGCAGTTTGTGCCGCCAACGCACGTCCAGCATGTCATCGACGAACCCCAACATGAGCATGACACTGATAGTTGTCACGGCCCCCTCCATCCGTCGCGAGACCGGCCCAAAGACGAGTAACATCGCCATCATCAGCACGGCCAGATACACCGCCCCGGCAAGAATGCCGAGAGACTCCGGCACGACCACACGCTTTTCGTTGTCATCCAACTCATTTCGGCGCTTCGCTGCGATTTGCATCCGCTGTTCCGGCGTTGTCTTGTTTATGTCAATGCCGCTGATGTTACGTTGCAGTAGCTTTAAGCGAGCGGGCTGCATGCAGTGGAGAGCAACCACGTAGGCAGCTACGCCACTGAGGAATATCACAGCAATCTCGAGTTTATGCGCGCACAGCGACATCGCGATGTCATGCAGCGCCGCTGCAACTGCCTGAGAGCTCACCATCACTCTGCAGCAAATGAGACGAAAAAAAAAAAAAAAAAGACGATCTATATATGTATGTATGTATGTATGTATATATGTTTGTATGTATGTATGCGCATGCAGAGCCACCACCACCACTGCAGCAGGTGCAGGTGTTCGATCTTCCACTACAGTCGCCAACGAGAACCGCCAGCGCGAGCCGGAAGAAACAAACAAACAAACAAACAAACAAAAAAAAGTGTCCAACGAAGACGCACAAAAACACACGGAATGTGAATGAGCGTCTGTGTTGCAGACGCCCCACGCGGCTAAAAGAACTGCAGCCACGCAGATGCAAACAAACAAACAAACAAACAAACAAAAGGTTTTGTTAAAAACGCCTCGGTACGTTTGTTAATCATCCCAAACATCCGGATTGCATTTGAACAGAGCGCCGCCACGACCTCCATTTTTCCCCGTCTTGTCCCTCTTGCCCTTCAGCTCCCGATTCCGCTCAGCCGGTGGGTGTGGCACCTCCCTCGTCTCCTCATCAGACGAGCCATCAGAGTCACAGTTGCTGGATGATGCAGAGCCTTCAACCTCATCTTCCTCCAGAGCCAGCGCCGCAAGTTTGGGGACGGAGCGACCTTCCTTCTCCCCACGCGCCACCTGACGCAGCGCCCAGAACTGCTGAGACTGCGCTGATGAGAGACCTGATAGAAACGCTGCGGCTTGCTGCAGCACCTCCACAGACACGGAGGAGTCCTCCTCCCCCTCCTCAAGTGGTAGCGACATCTCGACTCGTCCTCTTGCCGCTACTTGTGTTGCTGCCACTGAAGTTTGCCCAGTCTCGCGCGACGGTCCATTTACCTCAAGGCGCAGTTTCTTTTTTCCCCTTGCTGCTTTCAACTTCCCTCCTTCCATGGATTGAACTGCCCTTGTTTCGCTGCCGACAGCATCTTCGCCATCCCCAGTACCATTGCTGCCGGGTGTGTCGTGGATAAGATCCGAAAGAAACAATGCGACTGTCTCCTCTTCCGTCAGTGGCGCGGTGCCTCTGGTCCCACTTTTTGCAGGCGGTGCAATCTGTTTTTCCCGACTGGGTGGCCTTTTTTGTCGTGGTGTCCGCAACTGTCGCCCCATTCGACAACTTGTGTTCCCTCCTCCAAACGCAGAAACAACACACACACACACACACAAAGAGAGAGAGAGAGAGAAAGAAAGAAAGAAAGAGACATGTTTAGGAGGAGTGTGAGGCGATTTGGGAATAAAAGAAAAGGAGGGAGCAGATGAAAGCGTGAGTGAGTGAGTGAGTGGTTGCGTGTGGGTGCAGTGCTCATGGAGTTCTCTGAAGCAAAGGCTAGAAATGTTCCCATCATTTCTACACGGCGCACGTGCATCTCCCCCTCCCCCTCCTCGTCCTCATTGTGTACATACGAACACCGCTTCTGGTTGCAGGGTCTGCGAAAATGCGAAAATGAGACACACACACACACACACAAGAAGTCCCTCCCACACCGTCTCTTAGCCTCTCCCCTGTCGCCATGCCACACACACTTCCCCCTCTCACTCTCCACCTGTCTCTCTCAGAATCCCTCCTTGGGTTTCTTTACATCTTTTCTGCCTTCCGTTTCTTCTTGTTCTTCTTCTTCAGCACAATCAGGGCCTGTCGTGTGAGCATCGAGCGTATGGCAGACTGAATCTTTGACACGGCCTCGTACTTGCGATTCACAAGAAGCTCCATCTCCATCTTCCGCATTTCCTCCTGCCGACTCTCCTCGTCTCGCTCAGCCTTCAGCTGCAGCTCCACTGCCTTGTCCTCTTGTGCCCTCTGCAGCCGATCGGCACACATCTGACGCATCTGCTCCGTGTCGATTTTGCGCGCCTCCACGAGCTTAATCTCCTTCTGGTTTTTTCGGTCCCACTGCATTGCAAGATCGTCCATAGCCTCGGTGCGTTCAATGAGATGCCTCTTAAATACCCCATGCGCCCGATCCTCCATCATCTCCTCCTGTTCCGTGCCATGAATATTCTCCAAGACGACACGCTCCTCCTCGCCTGCCATGCGTTGCATCGCCTCATGCACCGCCTCCACCTCCATCCGCACCATCTCATTTTTCTCCTTTGCGCGTTTCTTTTCCTCCCGCAGCTTTGCTTTCAGCTCAGAAAGGCGCTGGCGACACTCGGCCACATCCTTCTCCTTCTGCAGCTTCTCAGCCTTGAGGTCGTGCAACAACTGCTTCACGTTCTGGTTCAACTCCTTCTCTTTCGCCACAAGTTCATCGGCCCAGCGCTGCGCGCTCTGTTCATCGGTAATCAACTTTGCAAACTTATCAAAGTACGATGTCATCGGAATGCGTGGTGCGGCAGGACCTCGCGAAACCTTTTTCATATTTAATGTGCTGCCAAACCGATTTCGCAAATTGAGCATCGAGGCCTCCTTTGATTCGGTGCCCATGCTTTCAGAGATGGAGCGCCTTTGATTTGCGCTGACCATCGTGGCGCTTGTTGTTGTCCCTGCTTTGGACTCTGTGAATGCGTAACCTGTGGTAATCTCACGTATGAGGCTTTGGAGTAGCCGAATCAGATCCGCACGCTCGTTCCCTATCTTTCTCCAGTTGTCAGAATCGTTGGGATTGTCCTTGAGGCGTATAAAAAGCACCTTGTTGTGATCGCGCAGGCTTCGCGACGTCTGCCTCAACTCCTCCATGATTGCCTCCGTCTCGGCGTCGGGGGCACTGGCAAAGCATTCAGCATCCAATGCTGGGTCATTTGGATTTTGGTTCACTTTTTTGGCCTGGAGCAGCAGTTCTCCGTAGCGCCGCTCCAGCCGTTGCTGCTCGATCACGAGTTCCGCCACAGTGGGACGCCCCCCAGCCTTTTTCTCTGCTGCAACCTGCAAGGCGGCATTTACCTCTCGGATCATCTTGCCTGACATCTCATCCGGCCGCTCAATCAACAACGCCGCCCTGCGTGGTGTGCATACGGACGACTTAGAATGTTTGGGTGAAGCGGTGGATGAAGCCGCCGCCGCAACAGCAACAGCACCAGCAGCAGCAGCAGCAACAGCAACAGCAGATCCGTCAACTTGGGAAAGAGGTGCAGCCGCCGAAACTTCATTCGGCGCGGTCGTGTCAAGAAGAGTCAGGAGCTCTAGACGCTCCACAGCCTTCTCCAGTGCAGCAACCACGCGGTTGGCGGAGAGGAATCCAAGTGACGTGGACTCGCCGTCTCCCGCGACCTCGTGCTCGCGCTCACGCGAAGCGTGATGCGTGTTGAAGAGATTGAGTGTCTTGTTCGAGTTGGACATTATACCCAGGGACGTGACGCTCGTCATCGCCTGCCGGGCGCCTACACCAGACTCACTCATTCCCGCTGCACACCCTCTCGCTCTCTAGCCGTCTCTCCTCTTCCTCTTCTTCAAGCAGCCGCTGCCTCTATCCCGCTATAGATTTCAATCTTAAGCTGAAATTCCCAAGACTTGTCTTGAACCGCAGCGCGTGGCAGTTTCCCCGCGGCCCCCCCACCCACCACCACTCTCCCACGTCACTCGCAACCAGGCGGGGGTGGTGAAGTGCGCACACGCAGAGAGAAACAGAGAGAGGAACAGAGAGAGAGAGAGAGCAGGGCAGCGATGCAATACGGACATGTGTCCAGCGTGTTGTGTGCAGAGAGAGATACAATACTTTAGTGCTGCAGTGAGGGGCAGAGGAAGATGCGAGAACAATAGCAGTCGCACCAGAATCCGTATGTGATGTTTCATGACCGAATTAATCGCACTGAAGAAACAACAACACCACTGCCACTATCTCTCATCCCCAACAGACAGACAGACAGACAGACAGAGAGAGAGACAGAGAGAGACAGAAAAGGAAATGCACGGAGGCAGATGCATAGGAAGATGGGCGATGGAAAGAATGGAAAAAGAAAAAATGACGTGATTACGAATTGAGTTGCCACTCAGCGCGGCACTTGGTGCACTGATAGAAGATTGTCTGGCCTTCATCTGCGCTCCGAGTCTGCCTGGCAAACACCTTGCACTGTCTGTGCACCCCGCAGGCTTCACAAAACGCCTCCTCCAAAACACGGTTGTCGACGTGGGTGGTGCCGACAACCGCCTCAGCTGAAGCTGCTGCCACCACCCGCGCCTGCACTGCTGCCAGCGCACCGTGAATCTCTGCCGGTGTGAACAGGAGACTCCCCGCTGCGACTCCAGAGGTGGTGCGCGCGTTTTGCCTGTGTACAGGGACCTGCAAGTTCCTGCAGCACTGGCACCATAAATTCGCCGTCTGCTGCTTCCTATTCTGCTGCGGGATCCAGTGGCCACACAGAGGGCAGCACGCGGATCCCATTGAGAATATGCCGCCGCCGCCGCCTGCCGACATGGCCATTACACTCTTCCCCTCTCCTCGTTGTTGTTGTTGCTTATTTCCGCCTGTTTGTTTGTTCTTGTTATTAATACACCCCGACCCCTCCCTCTTCTCGCCGCCCGGTCACTTCTGTTGTGTTTTCCCGCGTCCCTTTTTCGACTCTCGCGTGCAGCGGACGCGGAGGCAGGGACGTAAAAGGCAGGCGGTGGATGAAGAACAGCCACAAGAGAATTAAAAATATATGAACGGGAGGAAACGAGAGGTACAAAAGAGCAGCAGCAGCAGCAGGAAGAAGAAGATGATGATGATGATGAAGCCTGCAGACACGCACGTATTTGCATACATGCATGTATGCATGTATAGAAAGAGGGTGAGTGAGTGACTTGGTGTTGTCGTTCTCTCTCTCTCTCTCACACTCACTCACCCTGAGGAACCGACAGAGAAACGAGGATGTAATGCGAGGGAAAACAAACAAACAGAAGAAACAAACCAAAAAAAAAAAAAAAAACAGTATGCACATGCGGAAGAAAAAAAAAAAAAACGAACGCACACACACACACACACAGCTGCGTAAGCGGCATTATACACAAAGCGAAAATTTGAATGCATGCACGCATGCATGAGTAGATGGATGGATGGGGAGGTGTGCGTGTGTGCGTGTGCGGCGGCATTAACCAACAAACCGATGCATACACCCACCTCCCCCCTCCACCCGGCCAGCGCACACAATAACAATAATAACAAGAATAATAAAAGAGTACTTCGGCGGACTAAATGCGAACTGGGGTGAACACAACACACACAAACAAACAAAAAGACATAACTGCGCTTATATGGATCCATTGGGTTTAACTATGAAAATATGCCCGCATGGCGCTGCTGTGCGGCGGCGGTGGGGACATTTTTTTTTTATAAAAAAAAAAGGCGGGGGTGTTGCCGTGCCGCCATCCACGCAGATGTCTTTTGTTTGTGTGTTTTTGTGTGTGTTTCCTCTTCGATCGGTGTTTGGACTGCAGTTACAATCCCAACATATTTAGTTCGCTTCCCCCCTCCTCCTCCTCCTCCTCCTCGTTTTTTTTTTTATTTTTCCGTTTGTTCTCTTCGCGTTCCCTCCGCCTCTTCACACAATTGTAATCGTAATAAATGATCTCCGCGATGCACAAACAACATCACCGGCATCAAAGTGTGGACGTGTTCTGTTGCTTGTGGGTGGGGGGGAAACATGACAAAGTAGAAAAGGAAGAAATAACACAAATTCACATAAATGAAAAGGGCAAAGGCAGACATGTCTGCAGGGGCGGGGAAAAACAAAGAGGAAGAGGAACAAGAAGAGGAACAAGAGGAGGAGGAGGAGGAGGAGAGTTCTCGCCGGATGCGGGGGTTTGCCTGCACGCACACGCCCCTCTCCTCCCGCCCCCGTCCAGACCTGCGCTGGCCGATTGTTCGCCTCAGCTCGTTTCTCGGGTGTGTTGCTGCTCCAACGGAAAATCATGCGGGCGCTTGCGGGTCTTCTCGTCGACCACCGCTCCTTTTTTTTTTTGTGTGTGTGTGTGTGTTTTCTGTTGCCCCGTCTGCGCGCGCGCGCGCGCGTGTCCGTCACGCCACAAGATGCAGGATACCGGAAATAGGACTGGAAACGAAGACAATGCAAATCATGGCATATCCCGCACCACGGCTCCATCCCGTACCCTTGAGCGATGCTATTGTCGTCCTTCCCGTTTTGTCGTCAGTGCAGAAGCCCTTCTCCCAGGCAATCGTGGCAACCACCAGGTTGATCACAGCGCATAGAAAGGCGATAAACAAGAGAATGAAAATCGGCCTTCGCATGATTTGGCTTTCACGCTTGGAGTGCTGCACCATACCGCAGACTGTGGCGATGAACCCCAGTCCCAGCCCAGCGACAACAGACCCCTCCATGAGCTGAAAGGCGTTGTTGTAACTGGCGCAAACGGAATCCCTCACGGACAGTTCATACGACTGCGAGGAGACCTTCAGCTTTTGACCCCAAATCGTCTGTTTCGCGCTGGATTCGGGATCATTGGTGAAGAATATTGGAACCATGCAGAGAACGAGGTTGCATACAAATACCAGCAGCGAAAACAATATTGCCAAGACACTCAACACGAAACCCATGGTGCGTTTCCGTTACGCCTTTCGTAGCTGCAGTGAACGCAAATGAATGTAGCCTTGAATCACACTCCCCTCCACGCACACACGCCTTTGACCTGGCCTTGCGAGAACCAACAAGGGAGATGTGTGCATCAAATGAAAACGAGGAAAGAGACAAGAAGAAGAAGGCGGTGGAGGGAATGAGGAGGTGAAATAAAACATTTCATTTTGTTTATTTGAAATGGATCCCTCTGAAAGGAGCATCGTGTCACCAATGACATACGCTTCACGTTATCGCGTTGAGGCCTCCATTGTGATTGAGAGACACATACGCGTACAACACGTCATTGTCGCGTTGCCATTTCATGTCTGAAGCGCGCAGCAGGGGAGAGTTCTCATGCGGTTTTCGTTGTAGCCACTGTACAGTATATATATATATATATATATATATATATATATATATATATATATATATATAAAGAAAAGAAAAACAATAAGAGCAGAAAACAGAAAAAGAAAAAGAAAAGAGAAGAACGATAACAATGAACCCGCACTCACCCCTCCCCTCCCTTTTTCTTTTTTTTTTTGTTTTTAGTTTATTTTTAGGGGAAAGGGGGGAGGGGAGGGGAGGGGAGGGGGACATCATCCAGGCGGGATGACGAGTAACAAGCCACGAGAGGCCTGCGGGAAAGCAGTCCAGTAGGTGATGACGGAGGAGTGGCCGAAAGAGACGGCGAGAATGCAGATGTATAAACACATAAACATGCATATATATATATATATATATATATATGTATATATATATATTATACGAAGCAAAGTGCGATGGAGTCGGCGCAATTGAGAGCATTACTTTGGGCTGAAGGGGGGCGGAGAAGAGAAGAGAAGGGTGGTGGTGGTTGCATGTCACACCAGCAATGAGAGAAAGGCGGCGAGCAGCGATGTGAATGACGACATGATATATAGCAGAGAGCCTTTGGCTGGGAGCGCAAACCTCGAGAACTCGGGGATTTGTGTGACGGGGTCGTCCTTGCAGAACCCGTCGAAGGTCGCCTTTAAAAGTGTGGCGTTTGTCACGGAGATGCAGAGAATGGCGACCCACAGAAGAGCCCAGACGAAGAGCAGCAGAACCCGCAGAAACATGGCACCCGCGACGAAAACCAACGCGAATGCGCAGGAAAAAATAGCCAGAATCGAAAAGACCTGTCCAAGCTTAAGGTTGGCACCATACGCGGAGCAGGGAATATCGTCCAGGTTGTACGTTTCCAACACCCGCTCTGGGGCAAAGCCGTACGGGATGTCTACGATGGCGCTGACATACACGTGGAACATGTCGAACTTCACCCATAATGTCACGTTTGGGCCCTGCACCTGGGCGTCCACTGGGAGTTCCGCGTGAAATGCGAAGGAGTCGAATGTAACCATCGTGATGCGGCTGCCGTTAAAATTCACCCGCTCCACCCTCGGGCTCTCAAACAAGACAGAGTTGAATCCGACAATGAGCATCACAATAAGCAGCACCAGTACGAGGAAAACTACCACAAGCCGGGGATTGGAGTACAACACCTTCTTCATCGACATCCCCCGTTAAACTACTGGTGGTGATGAAAATGAACGCCACCTGTCTTTTTTGTTTGTTGTTTTTGTTTTTGAAGAAATAAAAAAAAAGTACGATGGATGGCGATGACCACAACAAGACTGAGGTGGCTATGAGAAGCGCTGCCTCCTAAGAGCGCAACAGAAACAGGGCAACAACAACAAAAGAAAGAAAGAAAAAAAAAAAAAGAAAAAAAAGAGAGAAAAACGTACACACGCATGCATGCATGCATTCATGGAAGCAAACAGGCACGCAGGAGACACACCAGCGCCAGCTCACATCACCATGCCCACCCCACCCCATACCAACTCCCTTCCAGACTCCCGCCACCTCCGTACTCTCAGCTTCAGCGACGCGGCGTGAAGAAGGAGAAGAGAAGAGGATAGAGAAAAGGCACAAGCAGCAGGAAAACAAGGGGAGAGACAAAATACACCTGGGGCGGAAGGGGAGGAGGGATCTGTGGCAGCTTCAGCCGCGCGTCAGCGCAAGCACGAATTCGACCATCACACAGAGTATGAGAACACCCTGGGAAACCAGACGCACACGCGAGTCCAGCTTGAGTGCATCAAGCTTCTTCCATGCGGTGGTGGCGTCGACGAGGAGATCGCCCTTGGAGAATATCCAGTAATTGTACAGAAGCTCCAGGGAGCAGAGGGCACACATCAGCCACGCTCCAAGGAGGAAAACATGTAGCAATGCAAAGGAGCGAATACTCAACTCGGCCACAATCAGTGGGTTCAGCTGCTGCTCAAGCTCCATCGCGTTGTTCATCCGATCCTCATAATCCATGACGAGCGTGACGTGGAAGATGGAGATGCAAACCGCCAACGCTTGCATTAGAAACACGAGCACCCACGTCAAAATGTCATTCGTAAAATGTACAAATAGCACCATTATGAAGCAGAAATGCATGAATGCAAAGAACATTGCTTGTTTTCGCCTCCAGGCGGTGCATGACTGACCTCGCTGCGTCACCAGAACAGACACCCAATCCACCTGCATCGCCAGTGCCTCACGGAGCCGATGCGTTGCATCCATCCCCCTCCCCCCTTCCCTACCACCACCCTTTTCCTTTTTTTTTTTTTGGGGGGGGGATCCACTGCCACACAAACAAAAAAGAGAAGTGGTGCGTGTGCGCAGCAGGGAACTCTGAGAAGGAACAAAAAAAAAAAAAGGAGGGGGAAAATCAGAAGAGGACATAACAGCAGAGGAGGAGGCAAAATAATAATAACAACAATAATAGTAAGAAGAGCCGTCACCCACGGTCACGCAGCGGAAGGTGCATTCAACACCTCTTTCTTCCCTTTTTGTTCTTCGCAATCGCCACTGCTCGTCGCGTGCTACTGCCGATCGGTTGTCGCCTTCTTTCGAACCATTTGCTTCCAGCTCTCCGGGAACTGTGTGGGGTTCGTGCGGTGCAGAGGCGTGAGTACGGCGGGGCCCCGTGGCATCCAAAGCCAGTTCGCCGGTGTGTTCGCCTTGTGCCAGCGTACGAGAAAACGACGCTTCGCCTTGTGGTTCTGCTTGAACAAGTTCAGCGGGAACTTCGGTTCCACATCGCCCAGAACCGGCATAAGTGGGTGCTGCGACCATTCGCGGTGTATGTCGCGAATACGATTGAACTCCTCCGTCTTACCGTCTAGCGTCTCTCGCATCATCCACTGGCGCAGCTGGTCGAGGTGGTCGTATGTGAGCCGCACAGGCCGTGGCAGCCATTCCACTGGTCCCTTGTCGTACCATGCCACGTTGTCGCTAGGCTTGGAGCGCATCTTATTGTTGCGTCCAAAGCCAGTTCGCTTCGGTTTTGGGTGCGTCGTGCCCAACACGGTGAACCGCTCCGGCGTGGCCGTGAGAGCGGCAAGCGTGCGGCGCATGTGAGAAATATATATATATATATATATATATATATATATATATACAAAGTCGCTCACACACAGAAACAAACAGAAGCAGACTGGGAAACGGCGAGGACAATCGGCAACAAATGCAGGGCGGCAGTTGTTGATGCAAATAACCTGCTCAAAGTCTCCACCACTTTCCGCTAAAATATGTAACGCCCGAGAGGCAAAATGAAGACGAGGTGGTGGCGAATGCAGTGAGCGGGGACACAAGAGTAGCACCACCGACGGCGCAAACAAAAGAGAGAGAAGCAAATGCGAGAACAACAACGCCGATAACAATAATCGCGGTCATGGCAATCCACCCCGAAACTAGTAAAAGAGCTTCTCACGCCTTTCTCGCAGAAACACGCAAAGATGCACTTGGCCTGCATCACGTGCCTTCCGAAACACCCACGCCCACACACGCTGATCCACATGCACGCTGCTGATCCCACAGTGTCTGCTGTCTCCATCCCTGACGTCGTCCAACTTGCGCAGCACTTGGAGGACCCCTTCCCACAGCTCAGCTTTCACAAGAACCAACAACAGTGCGCTGTATGCGTTCCCAAAACCCGTGACAGGCTGGTCCAACACGCTGGAGAGAATGGATCGCAACAGGCGTGTCACATCTTCATGGGAAACAACAGACCCACCACTCACCGCCGCCTCCTCCTCATCCTCCATTACTACCCCGCATTCTTCACGGTCGCGGTGTGCGCTGCCGCTTGGATCAAGGAGAGGGCACAGAAGCACCGCAGCGCTCGCAGCGCTGTACAGTGGAAGTAGAGGCTGCACCTCCTCCACCTCCTCCCCCTGCAGTTGCTGCTGCTGCTGCTGCCTCTTTTGAACTTCCTCCAAGCGCCCTAGTAGCTCTGCGATCACCCGAGCCGCCATAGCACGTCGCTCTGCAAGTGGCGCTGACGGTGCAGCAGTAACGGCAACAACCGTCTCGAGCGTCAATGCAATGAAACACTGCTGATCTGCCTTGGAAACCCCACTTCCCTCAAGCATTCGCGCTACCACTCCCTCGGGCAGGAAAAGTTGCTCCAGTTTAACAAGGACATTCTCCCCGTCCTGACACCTGCGGCACAGATCGCAGTGCAGCCGCATCCACTGGAGCTCTTCTTGGGAGAAGCAAGAGGTTGAAGTGGGATACTGAAGCAGCGAGGCGTCCTGCAGCGCCAGTGCAGCGTAAATGAAGGCGTCCGCAAGTACCAGCGATTCATTCCGCATGAGATCCTTTAGTAGTTCATCAACAGCGTCCCACAGCGTTTTATCCAGCGAGGAGGCGCCAGTGTTCTCATCAATCACCTCTTCTTCCTCTTCAGAATGCCCTTTCAGTGGTGTCGACCGTTGTGCTGAAGGAGTGGAAGAAGATGATGATGATGATGATGGGGATGTCTCCGTCGCATTTTCCCCTTCATGCCCGCTGCATTTTTGGTCGTTCCCACCACAACCATTATCGGGTGGGCGAATGCAAGAACTCAGTGCCACTTCGCTCTCGTACATCTGCCTGCCGTAGAAAATGGCTGAAAGAAAATCGTTGGCAAAGCGAGACAACAACTCCTCGTCCTCCCTGCTGCGGCACCAGAGGTCCCGTTTGAGTTTCCACCGAGAAACAGAAGTAGCAGCAGGGGGAGTAGAAATGGCACTCTGAGCAAAGCGGTCCCGCTCCACAAATGCAGCACAGAACATGAGCTCGAGTTCCATGAGGATGTGAATCTCCTTCGCCTCCACCGCACACTGCGCAAGGGAAAGGAACAACTTGGTGAAGGCGTGAAGTGGCTTCGACACCTGCACGCTCCCATCATTATCATCATCGGTGTTTCGTGCATTGAGGGAGGGGGAGGAGGGGGAGGAGGAGGAGGAGGAGGAGCAGCAGCAGCAGCAGACGCGACTCAGCAGATCCAAGACTACATCAAGTTGCTGCTGCTGGTGCTGTTCTTTCTCCTCCTCCTCCTCCTCCCCCGCCCGCAGCTGGCGCCACCACTCCGATCCTTCCTTTTTTGAAGGAGGAAGAAGGCCCAGTTGCAGCAGAGACTTCCAAACGGGGATGTACATCTCCGTAAGGAGATAAGACACATATGATGAGGTGTTTACCAACTGCACACAGGACCCCTCGGCGATGTTCTCTTCGGAACTCGGAACGAGATTGGTCTCCATCAGCAGAAGTGTGTCCAGTGTCAGGAGCAAACTCACATTGCTTGATGGCAGAACAGACTGCACAAAATCCACCAGCAGACGCAAGTCATACAGCACATTGACGGGAACCGGTATGCGCTGCTCCCGGGCTGCCTTTTGCAGCCAGTCAAACACATATGGAAACGCCCCCAGCCGTATATTTTTTGAGACAGCCTCATACACCAATTCATCCGTGAGCACAAATCCCTGATGCGCCTCCATGTCCCTCAGGTTTCGGTTCCATGCATCTACTTCGTCTGCTATGTGCGCCGTGAGGGGAACGCCCACGGAGACCCGTTCAGAGGGCTTACAGTCCTTGTCGCTCCCAGAAGAGCCCAAACTGCTGTTATGACCGCCCTCTCTCGCCGCCGCCGCCGCCGCCGCCACGAATTCGTCCCGCTGCTGCTGCTGCTGCTGCTGCTGCTGCCATTTCCCAAGCTGTTCCACAAATGCAGCAGACCTCCTGAAGACCTGACGCCGCGCACTGAAGTAATTTTCAGCGGTACGACTTTTGATAGAGAGAAATTTCTCCCGTTTGAAGGGGACCGGTTTAAAGGACGGAACCGGCCTCAGAGGAGCCATTCTCCCCCGCACCGCTTCGTGCAGCAGTACTGTTCTCATAACAGCTTTCCCACACATCTTTTCCTGTAGTAGAAAAGCAGCACCCCACCCCCTCCCTGCCACGGGCTTGCAATTCGTTGATAATGCATAGTAGAGAGAAAGTAGAAGTGCAAGTATGTGTGCAAGTGAGTGAGTGAGTGAGTGAGTGAGTGAGTGAGTGAGTGTGCATAGAAGCACCACCAGATACTTAAATATATTTATATTTATAAAGAATGAGAGAGAGAGAGAGAGACAGATGATCATGTGTTGATCATCAAGGGATGTATCCGATCCTTGCTGTACATATATGCCTTTTTTTTTTTTCCCCTTTTTTTTTTTGCTCCCTCTTCACCGTGCACTGAAGAAGAGGGACACAAATGTATCATGAACATCATCAAACAAACAAAACAAAAAAAAAAAACTCCACAAGGTGGAGGAAACGGAGCAAAAGCATGAGAAGGGAAGACGAGAAGAAAAGAGGCGTGTAAATGGAGAAGAAGAAAATAATAATAATAATAAGAGAGACAGCAGAAGGAGGGCTGGTGGAAAAAAAAAAAAAAAGATGCACCGCATCATTGCTTCAACTATGCGCATGCAACAAGGAGTCCAGGAGGCGAAGACCCGGCAAGGACGCCATCGGTTCTTCGCTCATGGATAAGAGGAGCTGCAAGGCCGTGTTGGTGTGCGAAGGGAGGCCTTGATGTTGCCGTTGCATCTGCTGCACTCTCCTCGCCTCCTGCGCCTCAGCAGACCTTTGCCTCGCTTGGAGCTCTAGGATGGGCAACACCCTCGCCGCACGCTCATCCAGTCGGCGACGCAGATGGGGCGACACATAATTCCCGTGCGCCTCCACGTGTGTGATGCACGTGGAATCCCCATCCAGGGAATCGAGAAACGCCATAAACCCGTCGTCCTCAGTGACACCATTCCACCGCAGAGACAATACATCGAGTGGTGTGGTAGTGGTGGCGGCGGCGGCGGCGGCGGCGGCGCTGGGGATGATACGGGGGCTTGACGCCGCCATCCGCAACAAGGCCCGCAACCCCGCATTCCCCAGGCGGCAGCCGCACAGATCAACACGTCGCAGCGAGGAGCGAGGGTGAAACAAGACTCTTCCCAACCACAACGCCTGTGACTCCGTGAGGTAGCTCCCAGAGAGGTCAAGAAACTCCAGTGCAGGGGACGCCTTCCAACCAACTGCCACCGCGCATCCTCCACCGTCCTCCTCCACACACGCTGCGGTTGCTGTGTCGGTGTCTGTACATGCCACAACCGCCTTCTCCAAATCCGCAGCATGCACGCTATCATTTGCCTCTTGGTCCCACCTACAGCAACTCTCAGCGCCACAGCTGTACTCAATGAGATGAAGCACATGCTTCATGTAGCGAGAGGGCAGCTGTAGACCGCCCCCCGCTTGCACAGAGTGTAACGGCAAATGATATAAACACTCGAGAAGCTTCGCAAACAACACCTCCGAAACAGTCTTCGGTGGCACATTTACAATAATAACACTACGAATCGTGTCATTTCGCAGCAACGCATGTCTCATTTCGGGTAGTGCGAACAGGTTGGGAACTAAGCGCAGGCAGCGCAGCGACTGGTCGTTATTGTAGATGCGATGCAAAAGTCCTGCGGTTCCCGTCATCCGGGAAGGCCCGCTGGGTAGTTGTGGCGGTGGCGGAGCTGCAGCAATAGTGGCATGGTACATATTTGAGATGATTACGTTGTGCCCCCACCCGCCCCCCGCCCCCACCCTTCCTCTTCCTCTTCTTCCTCCTCCTCCTCCTCCCTCACAACGACAAGTCTCGGCGAGACCGTCCCTTCATCATCATCATCATCATCATCATTGACAGCGAGAGCGGCAGATGCCGAGACAACATGAGCAACAGAGTCCAGAAGAGGAACAAAAGAAAAAAGGGTGTTGCAGAAGATGTGGAGAAGCCAAACAAAATGTGGGATTTCCTTCCCCCTCTTTATTTCCCGGCATATATGCGTATGAGTATCGTACTCCAGCCGCATGATAAAAGTGGAAATGTTCTCAAAGCCCGAATAGGCGACGAAACACAAAAGAAAACAGGGATGAAGGCAACTCATTCCGCCCTCTTCCGCCACCCACCCACCAAACCCCCTTTCGAACAGACCATTTATAAGTGGTCTCTCATCCACCTCAGTGTTTCCGCAGACCAGACCCAAGGCAGTCGTTCATTTGCATGAAAATGAAGGGTGGCAGCTGTCAAAACCGCGCAATCCCCACACAATACATCTTCCCTCGCGGTGAGTAATCCGTGGCCGGGATGGGCCGCTGCCTCACCCCTCATGCAAAGGAGAATATTCACTAACGAATAGGCTTGGCCCTCCCTCCCTCTCTCTCTTTTGTATCCACGCAGGGATGGAGGGAGACGAATGAGCAGAGAGGAGTCAAAAGCGAATCCCGTGCGCCCTCTCGGGAAAAGAGCGGGGGTGGAAGGCGCGTTATTCCTCACGACACCGATGACCGTCACCCCCTCCCACTCTGTGCGTCAGGAGGAGGAGTGCACTACGGGGGAGTTGCGGTCCGAATTCGAAAGGACTTGCAAAGTGGCAACTTTAAAGGGGCTTTTCGACTTTGAAGAACCCGCCCGCCGCCCGTGCGAGGAGGAAATCAAGAGGAGGGCGGGAGACGGAAAAAACAGCAGCGGACAGGCCCCCCCCCCCACCCCACCCCCCCAAAAAAAACACCGCTTTTATAAGCCGCCCGCCCCCTCCAGAGCACAAAATCCAAAGCGTTGGAAAGATGCGTGGAGGGAAAAATAAAAACGAATAAAAAAAGATGCACTCCGAAATTCAGAAGTCTCCGTTGCAGTTGACATGCCTCTCACACGCTTCCAGTTGCATTGCCACAAGCCTCAGAAAAAAAAAAAAAATATATATATATATATATGTGACCGGCTGATTTAACCCCCAGTCAAAAATACAAATGCGTATCACTGCATGAGCCATCCACACGCAGCTGCGATTACATGTGCTGGGACATGAGAGAAATGTGATCATCTCGTGAAATGTAGAGCCGCCACCAGTTGTTGCGGGATGTTGTGCCCTTTGCCGAATCCTCTTCCGCCTCCGCCTCCGTCGCCCCTACCGTCGTTGTCTTCCATCCTCTCGTTGCTTGTATTTTCGTACAAAGTCGGTAATGGCACTGCGAGCCCTAGCACTTCAACCATATAATCGGTGCCCCTGGAGAGTACAAAATCCTCACGACGGGCATCCTTCATACGCCAAGCACTCTTCAGGTGTCTACTCTCCTCGGGGGTGGCAAACAGTAGTCGCAGACGAGTAAGAAGGAATGCCTTGGAGTTCGGCATACGCACAGTGCTGCCCTGAAGCTCATCGACTACCTCTCTGCATGCCGATGACGACGAGAGCGGGGTGCGCCATCGAAGAACCAGCGTACTTTCATTTGGCATCAGAGCGCATTCAAACGCGATAAAACAAGAAGCATGGAGGCTTGCGTTGGAGTGATGGTAGCTGACATACCTACTGCCACCATCGAGGAACATCTCACCCTGTGCAAGCACCTCGGTATCGTTCACCATCACACCACCACCTCCTCCTTTTCTTCCCTCTTGTGGCAACAGCTTTGGAAGCAATAGTGGGAGCGCGATGGTGAGTGTGTAGTTGGCTGCATCGTGTGTACTACGCATCCCATCCACATTGCTGAGTGTGGGGACAATAGTCCCCACGCGCTGGAAGAGTGGCACAATATCCTCCTCCGAGTGCAACGATGCTGACATTTGGCGGGAGAGCCACAGTGTTCGCCCTTGGGGCACTAGTTCCCCTGTCCAAAAATTGTGCAAATCCTCTGGTGGCATCTGCAATGCGTACGCGGCATCGCCTGTTCCTGCAGGAGCCACCACCGGCGCCACGAAAAGGTGTGGGCCAAGAAGAAACTGCTGCATCTGCATCTCCGGCGCAAGGTCCACAGGGTCGCTTTTGTCGCTGTCATGATGATACACAAAGAAGAGCGGGCGGAGGATCAGTTCGCCGTGGAGATGAGCGTGCCAAAAAAGTGTGTAGAGATACGGCAGAAGAGTGTAGCGAAATCGTATAGCGTCTCGAATCCGAGCGCGCACATGTGCTGGGCGGTGCCATACCTCACGGAATGGCGATTCGGCGCTGGCATCGCTGCGGAACAGCGGGAAGAATACGGCCAGTTGGTACCATCGCACCAGCAGCTCATCATCGGGGTTTGTAAAAAATCCACCGACATCATCCCCAACGAACGGAATGCCAGCGATGCTGTGCATCAGGCACACTTCCACGCTAGCCCGAAGGTGGTTCCACGAGGCAGCGCTGCGGCCGAGGCGGAGGCGTACAGCAGCATAGCGCTGCGTTCCTGAAAAGAATGACTCTGTGATAACGAATGGCCGTCGATGATAGTGTGTCCGACGCAGCTGGCCATGATAAGCGGCCATAGCGTGCAGCATGCCGTAGAGGTTGTGAACCTGCTCGTGCGGCACAGAGGCCACGTGTCCAGTAGTCATCGGCAGTGTTTCCCGCGCACCAGCATGTCTGCCACTGTCATCTGACACAAGTGGCTGGTTCGCCTCCAGACTAAAAAAGGTGTGGTTTGTAGACCCTACAAAGCGTTTGTACTTCATTAAGCCACCATACCACTGCCGCGCCTTGGAATTGAGAAAATCAATCCACACACTCCGCCCAGTCACGCCTTGTCCAATGTAGTGCTCCTCCGTTTCTGCGTCCACTGAGACGAAGAAATCATACTTCTTTCCCTCCAGATAGACGGGGAAATGCGAGTCCACTTGCACATATGGCACTGTTGAGAGAAGTAGAAATTGCCCACCATTACGCCAAAGCCGTTCCTGCAACTGAATTGGGTCAGGGAAGAGCGTTTCATCCCACGTAAAGATGCGCCCACCTTTTGTGTGATGCAAACATAGAGATAATGTATCCACTGGTATCTTCTCCTGCACAAAGGTAGCGCTTAGCTGAAGGAGGCTGCTTGCATTCATGTGACCCTGGTGCGCATGATGGTAGCCCAATGAAAAGAGCGGGGGCATCATTGGGAACCCTGTTAGAGAGTAATACTGGAAGAGAACATCCTCGGGGGTGGGACCCGGCAGCAGGTAGATGCGGGTGGCGCCGGAGGTGCTAGCGAAGGAAATACTCGTCCGCCGCGTATGATCGGTGGAATTCGTGTGCACCCGCAATGGCGAGCCGTTGAGCCATAAAATGCCCACTACGCGTCGGCGCCACTTGGTGGAACGGCCACTCTCACTTGGCTCCGGCACTCGCCCAACCGCATGCACAAGAGGGACAGTGCCGCCCAGTGCCGTTTCGGGCGAGAGCTCGCGACGCGGTTGAAACTGATTGAAAGCACAGTAACTCATGTTGTTTGGCACCTGCAGTCCAGTCGCACGTGATGGCAGACCATAAAAACGCACTTGGCTCTCTGCATCAAAAGAGAAGGTGAAGCCAAGTGCGTCCGAGTTCGGCCGAGTGAGATTGCCATCCATCGTTATGTGTACAAGAAAGCCGCTAGAATTCCATATCAAGTGTGAGCGGCGCAGCACCGGTGTCGTGAAGGCAGCGCTATCAGATGCATTGCGACCAAAAACGCAGCGCAGCGTCGATGGTGCAGAAGGAGACACACGCCACACCACCACATCCTCCTCCTCCAGCTGTGGGTGCTTCTCCCTCGTCACCACGCCCTTCACTCTCTGGAGCTGCTTGTGTCCCCCGTCCTCCTCAGCTTGGAGGAGTTCTTCGGGAAAATACGACACACACGACGCAGGCGGTACGAGCTCGACAATTGGATGCGTCTCCCCGTGCAATGTTTCCCTCTGCTCCCCTCCTGCCTTACCTCCCACGTGGTCCAGTTGTCGATGGTGCGCCACAAGTAAATTTAACCTCCACATCGTCCTTTGAGAGACTCCACAGTCATCGTCACCGTTCTCCCGCACCCTTTCCGAGGCGAGCGCCTGGCAGTCAATCGTATCCAAGATTCTATCCACGAATTCATTCTGACGACCGCGCACCAACAACTCTGGGGGAACCTTCTCTTCTCGTCCGCGAATGAAATCGGCTCTGTCCTCCATCACCCTTGACCCCTGCTGCCGACGGAGAGGTGAATGTGTGTGCCCACGGATGCCCGACATCGTCGTTCCCGCTGCTCTGTTGACAGTCTCAGTGCCACGCCTTCCCTCGCGTGACCAAACGAAGAAGAGGGAAAAAATAAAGAAGAGCAGCGCTGCAAGCACCGCACACCGTCGTACATGGAGCTGACGACTGCCTCTCCTACGCCTGTAAATGCTCCCACGCCATGCAGCCATCGGTTGCCCTCCCATTTTGACCTTCCATCCCATCTTCACTATCTTTATGCATCCTGCGAGTGACGACGAGAAAACCGCCAAACCCCGCAAAGGGATACCAAAAAAGAAAAAGCAGGGATGATGGTGGTGGAAGAGGATGAAAAGAGGGGGGGGGGAGGGGATAGAGGCCAAGTATAATTCTCATCCTCACTGTTTCATTCCTCGGCGGTGTGTGTGCACCCCCTCGCGGACATTTTCTTTCCTGCGGCTGGATTTGGTGTTTGTCTCGCAAGAGAATAGCATACACATATACACAGAAGCACGCATAGGGAAGGAGTAGGGAATAGATGTAAACCATTCGAATTGTGTCGAACTCATCCATGAGCTCTTCTAATCATTTGTGTGTCTTTACATAAGATACATTCGTCCCCCGCCCCGTGCGAGCAGGTGTATTCCGCATGTGCGTCTGCACGCACACACTTTACTGAAACTGAGGGTACTCATCTGAAATATATATTTGTATCTTCATTGCTGCTGCTGTTTTCCTCCTTCCTGTTGGTGCGTTTCGTTGTTTTTGTTGTTGTTGTTCTTTTTTTTTTTTTTTTTTAAAAAAAGGGGGGGGGAGGGGCATTTCTTGCCACTGCCTCGTGAAACACCAGAAGTTGCGCGTGATGTCACTCCCGTCGCTCTGTATGCCTCACATCGCTATGACAATCATCCTCGGCATCTATCATGTCCCGAAGCATTTGCACATTCTTCCCATGCTCCTGCAAATCCCGCCTTGCGTAATTCACAATTTTTTGTACGCCATAAGCTCGTGCAAGTTTACTGAGCTGAATTTGTTCTTCAAAATCCTCCACAGACAACACATTGCGCGGGGTGCAGACGAAACGCCCTCTCTTTGAGAAGCCCTCCCTCCCACCACCAACGTCAGCGAACAACAGCGATGAAGGCGCTGACGCCACGTGTGGGAAGGCAAACAGTCTGCTAGTCTCGCCCAACGTATCGACGTCCTCTCTCGCATCCTCTCGACGCATTGATGGAATCGCAATGGAAGAAATTTTAAGGCTCGAATCTGTAAAATTCGAGCCCGAGTGTCTACAAGACTTTAACGAGGATCCTCTCCCTTCTCCGGAAAAACTTCTCTTACTTTGCACCTCGCCTTCACTTGGCTTCTTCAGCAGAACGTGTGAGGATGCCATGTGGCTCTGGGCTCGTTGAATGCGACGCACCTTCACCGCCGGCGGTATGTGCACTGGAGTTTTTTCTGGGCAGTTCTCTGCGCACTCCACGTCCGAGGATTGCATGACACCAGATGGCGCCTTGTGCAGATTTTTCGGCGCCGATGCAACAAAAGAGGGCATTTGCTTCCCCAAGACTGCGACAACAGGCACACCAACGTCTGAAGTGACGTGCGTCGTCACGCAGTTTCCCGACTCGTCTCTTTGCACGCATCGAGGATCCCTCTCTGCGATGCCGCAATGCACGTTGGCCTTCGTCTCCGCCGCGAATTGCGGTGTAAAGTCCCCGTTGTTGGCCTTCGTCTCCGCCGCGAATTGCGGTGTGAAGTCCCCGTTGTTGGCCTTCGTCTCCGCCGCGAATTGCGGTGTGAAGTCCCCGTTGTTGGCCTTCGTCTCCGCCGCGAATTGCGGTGTGAAGTCCCCGTTGGCGCCGTTATACTCCCGATGCACCCTGGTGCCGCTCAAAGCACTCTCCGCAGCTGCGAGTTGACACACCAGGTAGGAGAATAGCACACTGAAGCCCTGAAGCTCGAAGGTGTACTTGCTCAATGTGGGGTGTCGTCGCACAGATTCCTCCCACTGCTTCGGAAACATGATGCCACTCTTCACGCCATCGACAAAAAGTGTCACAACGGCACTAGCAAACCACTGCAGCATTTTTCCAAGCTCTGAGTGTGCTGCGGCGGCAGCAAAGCTATTCTCAACACGGGAGTGAGCCGGACACCCCTGCGAGATGAGGAAACTGCTGCTCCTCGCACAGATGGAGTCGGCACCGAAGACACACTTTGCAGTTCCCCACGTCTCCCGTTGACTCCATGACCCCAGACTGTACAGAATACCAGACAACTTCTCCGGCGTCAGCACCTCGGGCAGCGCAGACCGCGAGAAGACAATATCCTCCACCTGCTTTGAGAGGGACACCTTCGGCATGATGATATGGGCGGCGGCCTCCAAATTTCTATTGCGAGGGGCAGAAGATGTGCAAAGAGAAGCCAAAAGTAGGAAGCATCCCCCCGACGCTACACGTCGTCTTTCGCGAGACTCATAAACGTAACGCCGACAACAACAACAACAACAAAAAAGCGACGCCCTTTTGTTTTTCCGTTTTTTTTTTTTTTTCTTTTCTTAGAGGAAAAAAAAAAAAAAAACGAGGCACGCGTCGCGCAGCTCAAACGAATCCATGCAGAGACAAAAGAAAAGAAAAGAAAAGAAAAAAAAAGAAAACATCAACAAATGAGAAAACAAACAAAAAAAAAATGGCCGCCATACACTTCTGGATGCAAATATGACATCATCCACCCTTTTCTACGAAGGCACGCGTCGCACAGCGGCCACAACAAACGGCTTGTTGTTGTGAAGAACCTGCAGCCCTTTTGCATCCACAAGACGTGCCAACTCAGCCGAGCCAGTCTCGTACAAGGGCGTCACATCCTCTAAACATGAGTGAGACACAACTTTGCTTCGCAGACGCCGCCCACTTTCAGGCAAATCTTTTCGGACACACGACAAACTGCAGCCCTCAACGTGGCTGCGGTTCCAGGCACCACGAAGCGCCACGAAGGGCATAAATGTCTTTCGCCTCCCATCCGCATCCTCCGCCTGTGGCTCATCACTCGTGCCACGTTTCTCCTCTACTTGTGTCTCACGCGGCAGCGCACCGTCCTGTACATTCTTCCTGGAAAACGCTCTCAATTCCTCGCGTATCTTACGCACAAGTTTTGGTTGACGGGATTCCGCCACGTTGTGACGGATGTCATCCTCCACACCGGTATTGTAGATTGTAGTTAACTGGCCGCCGTACATGGGCCGCCTATAGACACCACTCACGCTCGCGGTTGAAACCATGTGATGCAACCTCTTCGTCGCCTCCCTGTACATATTAGTGTGCTGCTCAAAATCTTTCTCCCTCTCCAACTGCATCTGCTCCTCCAGCATACATGCTGCCGCCTCCTGAACAGCTGCTGAGGCCGCCTGTGTTCGCTGGATATACCGCCTCCTCGCGTAGAAATCGTCCACATAGCGCCGCACAAAATATCCCCGAAAGCAGGCTTGGATACGCGCTGCATAGTATTCGTACACAGCCTGCTCATGGGTTTTATCCAGCCCTTCGCGAAGATCCATCACGCGTCTACGGTGCATGTGGCCACGGTACATTCTCTGGATGCACAGCACAGCTTGTCTCATACGGCGATACACCCGACGATCGCGCCACATTCGGTATATGGACTGTATCCTCAGCGCAGCATCTATATCCCCCCTCTGCTTCGCCGATGCAACTGCAATCACTTCCATAATTGACGACACAAACTGCGGACGTAGCGAGCCTCCCAAAACACTGACGTCCATCTTACACTCACTAGAAGCACTACAAAACAAACAAGAAAAAAATAGTTGCGCAGCAAATAACACACACCACAGCCAACAGGGAAAAAACAGCAGAACAGTGCAAACAAAAACATCGAATAAAAAGGAACAGCCACCTCGAGCAACAGCGAAAAGTGAGTAAAAGAGAAGAGAGTGAGGAGTGGCTGCAGAGCGATCAGACGGGGCATGAAACAACGCTGTTTTCACTGATAGGTCAATGTCCATCTGCGACGGCTT
>JASANX010000825.1:0-29200 GCA_030849745.1 Trypanosoma scelopori
CGGTGTTCGCCCCCCGCCCGGGGGGGGGGGGGGGGGGGGGGGGGGGCCCCCCGGAAAACAAAACGCCAAATCCCCCCCCCCCCCCCCCCTTTTTTTTTAAAAAAAAAAAAAGAGGTGTTGGTGTTGGGTGGAGTTTAAAACGATCATTGAAGTGTGGAGTGGCGCGTTTTTCCCTTCTTTTTTTTGTGTTTTTTTTTTCTTTTTCCGCTTTCTTCCTTTTCGCAGGTTGTGGTGTCGTCTTCTTCTTTTCTTCTTCTCCTCCGCCTTCTCGCATGCAGACTTCTTCGTACTGCTCTGTAGCTTTTGTTTGTTGTTTATTGCAAGATGGATGCGTCTGTGTGGCTGTGCGTGTGATGAAGACATGGATAGGGAATATTCACTTCTCTTTTATTATTGTTATTGTTGTTGATTTGGTTTTCTTTTCATTCAAAGTGGATGGACGGATGGGCGGCTGTCATGTGATCTCCTCCACCGCTTTATTGTTATTGTTGTCTGTGTGCAGATGCATACGCGGGTGCGTGTGTGTGCGAATGACCGGATGTGATGCTTTTATTATTATTATTATTATTGTCGTTGTTGTTTCCAAAGTGTAAGGTGGAAGGGGAGTAATGCACGGCGCCCTCTTCCTCTTGCTTCTTCATTGTTCGTCACTGCGGATGAGTGTACGTGCACACACATACATTTATACTTCATATATATATATATATATATATTTATACATGATATGCGTGCAGTCGTTACAGTGCACGCAAACACATATAAAGAAAAACAAAAACAAATATATTATTATTATTATTATTATTATTATTATTGTTCTTTGTTGCGTGCACACGGTCCACGGGTTCGGACTGGGCCCACGCAAACAAGAGCTGAGTTCTGGCAGCGATGAGTACAAATATGTGGAGAACACACGCACGCACGACGAGAAACAGAAATAAATTAAAATGAAATATATAAAAAAAAGGGGGGGGGGGGGGCGGGGTGAAATTTTTTTTTTTTTATGGGCGAGTGAAGCGAAGAAATCAACGCAGTGATGGGCGGGGCGGCGGGAATGACGAGGCATCACACACACACACACACATACACATAAGAAAAAATATATATAATTATGCGGCTTTTTTTGTTTGTTTGTTTGTTTGTAAAATGTACGCATATTTATATATTTGTGTGTCTTGCAACTCCACTTTACACGTGCGCGTGCGTGTCTGTGCCGCCCCTGCCTGTTTGTGTCTGTTTGTTGCAGTCGTTTGTTTGTTTGTTTCTCTCAGCCCGTTCCTCCTTTTGTTTACTGCGTTTGAAGCCGTTGCCAATGCACTGACGTTACTCGAATCATCTCGTCACCGCTTTTGCTGCCGCCGCCGCCGCCGCCGTAGTCGTCGTTTATAAACGTTTTGTTTTGTTCTGATGGTGGTGGTGGTGGTGGTGGCGGGTTGTTGTTGTTGTTGTTGTCATTATTATGACGAATGGGGGTGGGTGCGGGTGGGTATTTGTTTGCTGCCGCTGCTGTACTTTATCGTCTCTCTTGCTCCCCAACTATTCTGCTGTTGTTTATTCGCATTCACCACCATCATCATCACCACCACCACCATCATCATCATCATCATCATCATCATCAGCAGCAGCAGCAGCAGCAGCAGCACTTTATTCCCCTCACTTGTCCCTCCTGCTCTCCTCCCTCTTCTCTGACCACTCAAAGAGTAACAGTGGGGGTGAAGCATTGCAGAGACACCGGCGAGGCTGCTACTGCTGATGGTGGTGGTGACGACAAAACACACCCTTCTGTTTTCCACCCCCCCCCCCCCTCCACCTCACCGCCACCAACTGGAGCGCACACACACGAAAAAACAAAAAAAAAAAAACAACTGAAGCGAGGCATTTAAAACAGGTGGAGAAAAATGGATGGGAGGGAGGGGTGGAGAAGAACCGAGTTTTTTCCACCCCCCCCCCTCCCTTTTTTTTTTTTTTGTTGTTGTTGTTGTCTTGTTTTGATTTAGGACGAAGGAGCAATTACGGTGAGTGTTTCATTTCAGAGAAATGGAGCAGCCACCGGGAAGCGAGAACAGCCGTGTTATATATATATATATATATATATATATTTGGAATAAAGCGAAGGAATGAGAGAAGTTGTTGACGGTTTGTAGCCGGTAGAGGAGCTCTCGAGAGATGTATATGTATCCATTCGCGCATTTCGTTTCATCTCATTTTTGTTTGTTTGTTTGTTTGGTTCTCTCGCGAGCATCAGTTGGAACGGGGGGAGGATTTTTTTTTTTTTTTTTTTTTTTGCCGCCTCTCGGGTATGACTGTAACAAAAGCAGCACGTGCTGCAAGTTGGAGCGAAGAGAAGGAAATTAAAATCAGTTAAAAAAAAAAGTCAAAGACCCGACGAATGCATCATCACCGCCACACAAAACGAAAAAAAAATTTTTTTTTTTCGTTCAATTGTGAGTGAATGAATGAATTAAATGTTAAATAATGTGTGAGTTAATTGTTAGTTATTAATGATAACTGCTACTGCGGCTGCGGCTCTTTCTTGTGTGTGTGTGTGAGGGGGGGGGTTGCGTGTTTCGGTCGGGTGCGAAGCGAAACTCAACACGCGCGGGGGAAAAAAAAAAAAAACAACAAAACAGCGAAGAGGAAAAGAAGAAAAAAGTGTCGGAGCGGGATGTCAAGTGGAATCCGTCGTTCATCGCTCTGCGGGTGGGTGGGGAACTTCACCATCACCCGCCACCTGTTTTTTTTTTTTTTTTTTGATCTTCTTCTTCAGCTCGCGTGCTCTCGTTTCGAATGCGGTGGGAGGAGGGGGAGGGGCGTTCTTTGCCTTTCGTCGCTCTTGACAGCTTTTCTCTTGGTTCTCCTTCCGCGTTAAATGTGAGATGTGTGGCCCGCTCAATCAAATAGCGCACCCGCCTTCCTTCTCCCCCACCCGCATTCGTGGCCCTCCATGCGCCCTCCGTAGCGCTGATGGCATTTGTCAGACATTGTTTCATCGTCCATCCATTCACACGCAGCTTCAAATGATTCTCGTGATCCTGCAGTATGTGTCGGTATCCAAGAGACGGTACGTGTTGCCCCAGTGCGTGTGGTGTGTGTGAAATGAGCAGCTGGGAGAAGAAAAGGATGGAACGCCGAGGCAACCACTTTGGCCCTTTGCGAGCATCTTTTTCTGCACATGTGGATCTCTTTTTTTTTTTTTTTGAGTTTCTCATTTCTGCCATCACATCGAAACGGCGGGACTTTGCCCGCATTGGCAGTCAAGTGAACCGACCGGTTTCCTTTTTTTATTTTGTGTGTGTGTGTATGGTTGTGGCTTCTCTCAATGGGATCATCTCTCTTTTTTTGTTTGTTCTCTCTTCGCCTCCTCCTGCACCTGTTCTCACATTCCCTTCTTTGTATGCGTCTGCCTTTCGCCGTTCTTGTTTTCATTTTTTGTTGTTGTTGTTGCTGCTTTTGAATGATTCTTGCCCTCTTTGCTGCTGCGCTCAGCGTCTCCACTTCATATCACCACCATCCCCTCACGTTTACCTCGTTTTTCTTTCTTTTTTTTTTTGTCTTTCTCATTTGAAACCGTTGAATTATTGCCAATGATAATGAGGTGCAGCATGTCACCACTAACTGGATTTGTGTCTGGCGAATAACGAGACGAACCTCATGCTGGAGGAAACGAGTGGAGTAAGGGGGAGTGACTGACTGATGCTGGAAGGGAAGCTGGTGAACAACAACAACCAAAAAAAAAAAACAAGCAGCCCATACAAGGAATGAAAAAATTATTTTAAGCGAAGCTCCGAGGAGGATGGTGGTGGGAAGTGTAAGTGTGCAGTCTCCCATGCTTCACGGGCTAACAACAAAAGGGACCGAGTGGAGTGAGGGGGGGGGGGGGGGTGGGGGAAGAAGGAGAAGGGAGGTGTGGGTCTCTCTGCTCGCATGTGTGTGTGCGAGGTGGAGGAGGAGGAGATACATTTAAAGAGACTGGGTCGGAGAGAGTGCGTGTGTGTGTGTGTGTTTGAGGAAAGTGAGAACGAATGTGAAGGGCTGCGCGAATGGCAGCCTGTGTTTTACTTGTCTGCTGATTGATGATATCACAGTCCGGATTTTTCTTTTTTTGTTTGTATTCCCTTTCCTTCTTTTCCAATCCCCTGTTGCCTTGTGTCCCTCTTTCTATCTCCCTTTCCCGCTGCTGCTGCTGCTGCTACCACCACCACCACTACCACTTGCTGCTCCGAGGTACGTTGTCCTGCATTTTCCTTTACTCTCCCCTTTATTCTTTGGGGTGGGTCGGGGAGAAGGGCAAAATCCCTTGCGGCGCGCCAGACGCACTGTGGGGTCGAGTTTTGTTGCAGGCAGGGGATCGGAGTTTGGGAGGTAGGCAAATTAAGTGAAGATAAGGATGCCGCCCAAGCGCAGGAAGGGAGTGACGTTCAAACTCGTGCATCAGTCGTACGATGACGAGACAGGCGACGGCGCTCCACGCGCCATTATGGTAGAGGAGCGGGAAGTGCTCAAACACTTGCCATCGGCCGCGGCACCACATCGCCGCCAACGCAATCAACGCGCGGAGGATGACGCATACGAGTCCACCACCATCAGTGACTGGGCACAGGAGTGGGACTCTTGCGGCACCACAACCAGGGCTGGGGCTGTTGCCGTCACCGCATCGTCGTCTTCGTCATCGTCATCGTTCTCCGTAAAGGCTGGTGTGGTGCAGCTCCCCGGGGAGGATGCGTACATGAACAAGCGGAACCTGCTGCGCGCACAGGACTCCGACTCTGACCACAGGGATGATGATGATGACGACGACGATGATAAGTTGTTCGAAGACCAAGAGGAAGTGGAGTTCACGGATGATTTCCTTCGAGAGCTGGTTTTCGGTGGCGAACTCGAGGGCAGCAAGCAGCAGCACAATTCTGCTGCTGCTGCTGCTGCTGCTAGCAATCATGATGGCAACGAATGTGATCCTACAGCTGGTTCCTCGCCGATGGATAATCGCGTTTATGCGCAGCACGACGTCACGAAGCGGGGTGTGGACAGGCAGTTCACGAAGATGATGCGGGAGTTCAACGTTGACGCTGGCCTAAACGACGCCTACACCGATGACCCTCGCGCACACGGTGCACTGGAGGTGAACCAGTACCTCCGTGCTCTTGAGGAGTTTGCAGTTGATAGGGCCGGAGTCGACTACGACACTGCAGAGCCGCTACGGAACAAGGGATTTATTCAGCAGCTGAGGAGCATGGCTCTTTACGCTGGAGCGGATATGAGCCCCACGGGCGAGGTGCACACCACAACGGTTCTGCCCGACAAGCAGACGCGTTTGGTAGCGGAATACCAACAGGAAACGGAAGCTATCCGGGAGGCCGCCCGGCAGCGCATGTTGGAGCGGCAGAGGAAGAGACATATCGCGGAGGAATTTGCTGACGAGGAGGAAGTGGAAGAAAATTTAACAGAAGAGGAGGAGGTGTACGTCGTAAAGGAGGTGGTGGACAAGGCCAATCGGCTGGACTGCGAGACGGCCGTGTCGGCGTATTCGACGTACTTCAATCAACCAAACGTGATAATGGCCCCTGAGAAGGGTAAAAGGCGGAAGGGGCGCAAGATGCACGCATCATCACAAGGAGGAGGCAATGATGATGATGATGATGATGATAATCAAAATAATAATAATAATGGTAATGACAGTAGCGGGGAAGACGATATGCCTAGAATGGACGCGGCACTGCTTACGTTCACTCGAACAAAGGGAGAAACGAAGGAGGAGAAGAAACTCCGGCAACGTTTGGTGAAGCAGGCACAGCGTGAGCGACGCGGTAAGAAGCAGGAGCTGAAGCAGGCATACAAGATTTTAGAGACCGATGAGGCAAGGCGTTCCAAGGAATCCCAAGCGGCAAAGAAGACAGTGCACTTTTTTTAGCACATGTCGTTTTCCGCATGTGTGTTGCTGCTTCTTCTGCTTCTGTCTTCGGTGGTGGCGGGCGGCGGGGTGATGTTCGCAGCCCTTCACCGCGTCCATCTTGATTGTTTCTTCTGCAGTCACCTACGGTTCGTTTCCTTCCCCCCCCCCCAAAAAAAAAAAAAAAAAAAGGTCTCGGCGACGTCGTCGTCGCTTGCCAACTGAAGCACTGCAAGAGAGGAAAGCGGGCGTACGTAAACGAGTAACAAAAGGAAACCACAAAAAAATGGAAAGGCACCAAAAACAAAAAAAAAGAAAAACAGCAACTGGTAATGGACAATGAAATGTCTGTATGTGTGCACCACGCTCTTCGCACATGTTAGCTGTCTGTGTGTTTGTGCTACAGTTGCAGTGCTTTTCCGACATGCTGCTGTTGTTCCTCTTCTTGTTCTTGTCGCTGCTGCTACTGTGTCTGTGTCTGTGTGTGTGTGTGTGTGTGCGCCTTTCTACAAGGGAATAGCTCGTCTACGGCAATTGACTGTGCATCATCATTCCACCCCACAGCGCGGAGATATTCACTCAACCACTCCCTCCTGACCCAAGCGAACTGACGTGCAAAGCGACATACCACTTGCCGACTCATTCACCCGGAAAGCATCACAAGGAGGCAACCCTGCAGAGCACAGACCTCATATACACACGGGTGAAAGGACAACGAATATAAGAATCAAGCAAGAGGAGAAAGGGAAGGGAAACAAAAGCAAAAAAGAAAATGCACATGACACACAACGAGCCGTGTGGAGGTTCCTCAGAAGTAACTCATAGCGAGCTGTACAGTGACGCCAATTTGTTCATCCGGCACCTGTCCCATGTTGTGGATGAGCACGAGCTCCGGCGCCTTTTTTCCCCATACGGGGAGATTCTCTCGGCGGCGGTGATGCGCAACATTCACACGGGTGAGAATCTCGGCACCGCCTTTGTGCGCTACGCCACAACCGAGCAGGCCCGTGCTGCCCTGAAGGATTTCCACGGTCGCTTCCTCTACGGCCGGACCATCTCGGTGCATTGGGCGCGGAAGCAGCACGACGATGCGCCGGTTGGTGAAGCCCGCCGAAAGATCTTCAAGCTGTTCGTGCGAAACATTCCGCTAGACGTCACTGCCGAGGATTTGGCTCGCCTCTTTGCATACTTTGGCCCTGTGGGGAACGTGACGCTGCACAAGGACACGGCCAGCACCGGAGACAAACGGCTGGAGCGCCGCATCGCCTTTGTGGAGTACCTCCACGAGGGTGTGGCAGAAAAGGCGGCGGAGACCATTCACAACACACGCCCTTTTCCATCGTGCCGCCGTATCCCGTTGATGGTGAAGCTTGCAGAAGACCTTCCCTCGCGCAGCCGCCGTCAAACCGCTGCGCTTGTCGATTCCTTCAAAAGAGCCTTTTCGGGGAACGCAGTGAGGCCTCACTGGTGCCAGCACGGCACCGATATTAATGCTCCACCACCACCACCACCACCACCGACAGCCCCAGCCCCAGCCCCAGCAGTGCACTACCAGCCCCAGCCCCATGGCTACTTTCCATGCCCCGGTTCAATGTCCCCTACATGGTCATTTCCACCGCATTTCTCCAGCGGTTCTCAATCACCTGCTCTTCCAAGGAATTTATCGTATTTTGAGTGCTTCAACTATACCCATTCGTTCCAGCACTTTAGCCCTTCCGTGTCCACGGTGACAACTCCCACGAAGAGTGCTGCGGCCTACCATGAGCTGAGCCAACAGAGGTTGCTTGCACAAAAGATGCCATCCTGGCATGCCGTAGACGTCCCGTCGCAGCAGACGCTACAGGGTCCACGCACAGTACCTTTTGGCTACCCAGAAAGAAATAGTTGTCTGGCATGCAGTATTTATGCTTCTCAAAGGATGGGAGCAACCAGCTCCCCCAGCTCGCACTGCTCACGTCACGTGGAAGATGCGCCTACACCCGCATTGCTGCAAGCTCCTCAAACTGCATCGTCGGATAGTTGTTACTCTTTCAGCTCCTTCCGCGGTGCGAGTAATGATGGGGATTCATCTGGTTGGGATACCGCGACGACTATGGAGACAGACGATGGCAGGAAGCTGGGCACACGATATACGCACAATCCGTACGGAAGGCACCTGCACGATCTGATCCTCGGCCCCGTGGCGCCGCTGCAAGTAATGTAGGCATTTACGTCTGTGTGTGGGGAAGCCAAGTGAGCGCGAGTAAAAAAAAAAAAACAACAACAACAGGGGGATGCGTGGGGGCTCATCTTGTGCCACGTGGTGACTTGTAATCGCGAGCGATTTAGGGGTGATTCTTTTTCTTGTTTTATTCCTCCTATTCTTCAGTAGCTTTAGAAACGTATTATTTTCCTCCTCTATACTGCGGTGATGCCACTTCACTGCCTCTCGTGAAAGAATCAAAAGTTTGACACCTCAAAACAAAGCAAAACAAAACAAAACAGAAAAAAAAAAAAAAAACATCAGCAGCAATAATAATAATAATAAAATCCCCCTTTCACACCCCTCGTTCACTTGAAAACAAAACCAAAAAGGCACGCAAACAAAGAAATGTTTTTTTTTGTTTGTTTTTGTTTTTCTTTTTCCCCCTCCCCCTCCACTCCCCCACAGCCAACATCAAACCAGAGGAATATCTCTGCTTGTTTGATTTTGTGTGTTGTTCAGTACGGCTGGCTTGAATCTTTCCTCACCTTCCCGCTCTCACTCCCCCACACTCCCCCACAAACACACACACACACACACACTCTCTCTATCCGTGTGTGTGTGTGTGTTCTAGAGTATTTTTCTGCCTATAATTGTACCTCGTACGTGATGAGAGAAGAAACAAACAAAAAACGTGAGGAGGAGAGAGCGAGAGAGAGAGATGGGTGGTGGTGGTGGTGGTGGGCCCATCTGTTCAAGAAGACATTCTTAAATAGTTCTACATGTCGTGTTTTTAATATATCGTTTTTCTTTTTTTTTTTTTCTCTTCTCGTGCTCCCACGATGCCTGTTTCTTTCTTTTTTGGGTGGGGAGGGTTATCGCTGCACTGGTCGCATGTCGTTTGAGTATACGTCTCTCTCTCTCTCTCTCTCTCTTTCCGCCTTTTCCCCCTTTTTCTTTTCTTTCTTCTTTGCGTTTGTCACTTCCATGCTGCATTTTTCCGTTTCCGTCTCTCACATTCTCTTGTTTCTTTTTTCTTTTCCGTTTTTTTTTTTTTTTTTTTTTTTATCGAGGGGTGGGTGGGTGGGGGATGTTTCACGTTCCTTTCTTTATTATTTGTACATTGCCACACTGCGGGTCATCCGCCACCTGTTTTTTTTTTTTTTTTTTTTTTTTTTGACACGTGCAAAGAAAAAAGGGGGACGTGAATGGACAGTGAGGGAAAGTGATGAGGCGGAGGTGCCTTTTATACCTTGACAGGATGCATTCACACACACACACACACACACACCCCAAAAAAAAAAATATATATATATATATATATATTTATTTATATTTAACTACAACAGCAGTAATAATAATAATAACAAAAGATATTTATATTTATTTATATATTTATACGCACACGCACAAACACAAGAGGAAAAAAAGAAAAAGAACATTTACATTTCTAAACTATTTTATATATATTTATATATATATAATACGCACCCGCGCATGCAGACACACATGTATGCGTATATTTTCATTATTCTCATTATATATATATATATATATATATATATATATATATATATATATATATATAATTCCTTTTATTATCATTATTATTCATTGTTTCTTCTTTCTTTGCCTTTCAGTTCGTACTGTTGTCCAGGTGAGGGGTGGGAGGGAAATGGGGAATCCACGCAACCACGGGTGGAACCAAAAGAAAAAAAAAAAAAAGATTCTTAAAAAGAAGGAAAAAACAAAAGAAGAACGAGGCAAGCACACCTGCTTGCATCAAACTCTCCCTTCCTTTTGGCTCCGCCCAACCATCACTCATCCACAAATGCCCCCCAAATCCCCAGCCTTTTCATTATTCATTCATTCATTCATTCATGCATTCCTCCATCTTTTTGTTTTCTGGGCTCTGGCGAGGGAAGTGGGGCTTTAACGGGTATTCCCACGCTCTTGATATATTTATATCTGAGCTGGTGCATTTGTGTGTGAATGAGACTCACACTCCAACACCCGTTTCGTATTTATGATTGTGAAGACGAAACCCACACACAAACACAAAAAGCGCACGCGCAAACCGCAGCCATTTCCCTTCCCTTCCTCCTCCCAAAGCTAACTAACCAACCAGTGAGCGAGCGAGCGAGCGATAGAAGCAGAAAACGTGGGGGGGGGGGGGGCGGGGAACGAAGGTGAGAAGTAATTTATCCCCACGATGCAGAGGAAGCACAGACTCAAATAATAGTAATAATAATAATAATGAAAATAAATAAAAGAGCGAAGTGAGTGGAGGAGGAGGAGGAGAAGAAGAAGAAGAAGGCATGTCTGTGGGGAAACATCAACACAGAAGCGAGCACGCATTGCACGCGCCCTATACAAGCACACATGCGTGTCTGCCTGCGGCAAGAAGAGACGAAAGAAGAAACTCCCACACAACACCAAAAGAAAACAACAAAAAAAAAAGGGGGGGGGGGCGGTGGTGGTGGAATCATTCGATAATCCACCGAAAGACGGAATTTGTCAATACCACCCCCCCCCTCCCCCCCCCCCCCCCCCCCCTCCAAAAAAAAAAAAAAGAACAACAAACATTTTGTGACACATGACATGACAGAGCAGGCTACTGTATTTGGAGCCTCTTTTCTTTTTTTTTGTTTCTTCTTTTCGTTTGTTCGTTTTATTATTTGTTCCACCTTTTCTTTTCTTTTCTTTTTTTTTTTTTTTGCTGCTGCTGCTGCTGCTGCTGCTGTTGTTGCTGTTGTTGTTGTTGTTTTCTTCTTGGTTTGGTGCCAGCACCACATGCCTGCCCAAATTTCTTTTTTTCTTTTTGGTTTTCCCGCTATTTTATTCTTGTTATCATCTTCGATCTTGTTTGATGCGCGTGTGTTTGTGTGCACATTTGGTTGCTGCACATCTTTCTTACTCGTATTGTTTTCTTTTTTTTTTTTTTCGCTTTTGAACTTGTCGTTGAATTTTACCCGTTTTTTTTTTTTTTTTTTTAAACCGAACAAACAAACAAACAAACACTGCGTAGCGTCGTCCAATGCGGGTCGTCGTGCGGGGCAGTACGTGTGCAGTTGTGGGGACACACAGGCACCACTGGTGTCGTGTCGGTGTGTAAATATCGGCGTGTCTGTGCATGAATCGTTCAGCGTGGCCTCTTGCAAAATTTGCAACGCACAAAACAACTCCTCCCCCCTCCCCCCTTAACAAACGAAGAAAAGAGAAGAGCAAACAACAGCAGCTGAGAAACTGGAGAGGGATGGGGAAACAAACAAACAAGCGATATCAAAAGTGCGCAGTGTATCTGCATTCCTTTCCTCTCTGTCGTTGTTGTTGTTTTCTGTGGGAGTCACGCAGGCCGTGAAGGGGCGGGGGTGGGCTGGGGGCAGCAAGCGTCTTGTATTTTGACCGGTATAATGCTCTCTTGTCCCTTTCCTCTTGGCATGAGCACCCATTCATTCACAGGCACCCCTCCGTAAATATCTCTCGGTTGCACAAAAACAACAAAACGAAACAAAAGAAGAGGGAAACAACGGCAGATCCAAGTGCAGGAAGAAAGGCAGCAGCAACCAAAAGGAAATGGCCAGAGGATTTCTACAGCCACTTCCCATTGAAGTGGACTTGTCTCACCTTGTCTGTGTTTGTGCCCCTCTCCACTCAAAAACGTAAAAACAAACAAACAAACAAACAAAAAAAAAAACTCCCCTTCTCTTCTCCCTGCGACGTTTCTTCCTTTTTTTTAAAAAAAAATAAAATCTTTTTTTTTTTCTCTTTTCACTCCTCTCTTTCTCTCCCCGTATATATATATATATATACATACACCTCTGTGTGTGTGTGTGTGTAGGTCGTTATCCTTGGCTGTGTTTGGCGGTGCCTCTTGTCTTTCACGCCAGAGTTTATTTATCCTTTTGTTTTTCTTCTTGAAATCCCCCCCTCCCCTCACAAAACAAAACAAAACCAAAAAACGAATGGAGAGAAATTTCGCGGTGACTGTGATGATGGGTCTTGTGCCAATGCTGCCGCTGCCGCTGCTGCTGCTGCTGCTGCTGCTGCTTTTCGTGGTGGTGGTGGTGTCAGCGGGAGTAGCAGGGGCGCGCCAGACCTTGTCGTGAAATTCCCGCCCGTAAGGAGGATGGTGGATGAACGTGGAAGATGGTTCATCCCCCCCCCCCCTTTTTTTTTTTCCCTTTCTGTTTATTTTTATTTCTGGGGGGGGGGGGGGTATGGTGGTGGGGGATCTGACGCCCTCTTGTTTCTCAGCTTCATTGGAGGGTGTGAAGGGCATGTGCGCGTGCGTGTGAAGAAATGATGGGCGCAAAATATGAAACAAACCGGAAAAAAAAAAACACACACACGCACACACGTTTCTCGAATTCCACTTCCCCCCTCCCCCCCCCCCTTTTTTTTTTTTTTTCACCACGTCACCTTTAGCATTACATTCGCCATTATTCATGCGGCACGTGTGACTGTCTGTTTGCATCTTTCTGTTATGGGAACGGCTCTCTTTAATCGTTAGCCGCATTGATGTCTTCATTTCTTTCCCTTCCCACTGCCTTTTACTGTTTTTCTTTTTCTTTTTCTTTTGTGGGTGAGTGGGATAAACGAGCGGATGGGGAGAAATTATATAAAAAAAAGAACAGGGGGGATTGGTCACTCTTCTTGTACGCTGAGTAAAGCTGCGTTTGCACACTCCCTCATATATATGTATGTATATATATATATATACATTGATACACCATCAGCGGCAGCGGCAGCATCTCCTTCTGTTTGCTGGTTTGTTTTTCCCCCGCTTTTTTTTTTCTCATTTGTCTTTGGATGATCACAACAACAAAAGGGCGTTGTGTGTGATAGTGGCAAGTCTGCATAGGGGTGTGGGCATGGTGTCCTTTACCTGCGGCTACTGCCAGGACGTGGTGAAGAAGCCCAAGGTGAGTGGTCACGCAAGTGCGTGTGGTGGTGGCGCCTCCTTCACATGTGTGGACTGCATGGAGGTGTTCAACCTGGAAACCGTCAAGGGACACACATCCTGCATCAGCGAAACCGAGAAATACCAAGGCAAGTGGCGTCAGAAGAATACCATATCAAAGGCGCCACATAAGAATGGAGACACGAATGGTAAGCAGGAACCACTTTGGCCACCGCGCCCACCAATGACTCTGAGCAGCGATTCTGAGGACAGCGACGATGGGTGGGTGAGACAAAAGAAGGACAAGAACGCCACCAACGGGGACGAACACAATTGCAACAAGAGCACCAATGGTTCTTTACAGAAGAGAGGGAGGGAAAAGGCTGCATCAGAGCCGGCAGTGAAAGCATCCCCCACAAATGGGGGAGTGAACACGGCTGTGAAACGACGATGCGAAGCACTTGAGTTGCCACGGGCGGTAACGTCGGCAGACTGCATTGTTCCAAGTTTTGTGTTGGGGACAGATGTTGAGATCGCGGAAGTGGCAGCGTGGATTATGGAGGAGGCGTACGAGACACCGCTCGGCTTGCGGGCATTGTCCAAGTTGATGGTCGAGCGGTACAATGCGCGTATTGCAAAGCATGTGTGTTTTGCCATTGAAACAGCAGTCAAAAATGGGAAGCTGCGTGTGGTGGATGGTGTGGTGAGTGTACCGTAATGGTCGGGATTTGGATCGTGGGCAACAGCGGACACGGTGCGACAGATGAAGGCGGCCGGAGCAAGACGAAGCAGGGAATGACGGGGACCGTTGGGCTTCACTTGAAGTACGTGGCACTGTTGTTGCTGTCCTTGTTTTGTTGCCCTTCTCACTGCCCCATACGCAGGAGAAATTCCGCGCCTGGCGCTTCGTGTAAGGTGTATTAATAATAACGAGAACAACAACAACAACAACAGCAAGACGGGGCAAAACAAAACAAAACAAAAAGAAGAAAAGTAAATAAAATAATAAAAAAGCTTTTATTATCATCATTCTCTGCCTACACGTCAACTCCGTCACCCAATCGCGTCCGCTCTACTTGTGTCTCTACTTAATTCTCTGCATTGTAATCTGCGCCCCAGTGCCCCGTGTCAGACAGTCTCATTTATTCAGCCGAAGGGGGTGGGTGGGAGGGGGAGTGCGATGGATGTGGGGACTGCTGGAATGTGCGCAGCAGTAGAGGATGGAATCAAAAAATAATCTTTTCTTGCTCTTTTATTTCTCGTTTCCTTCTTTTTTTTTTTTTTTTGGGTGGGGAGCGAAAGGGATCATTTTATTCCCGTGTAGCAAAGAATATACAGCTGTACCATACAAGAGGGGCATTACACGCTACTTGAACCAAGGAGGAGGAGGAGGAGGAGGAGTGCACACACACGTATATATATATATATATATATACAGGGAGAGAGAGAGAGAAGAGCGGCTGTGGTGGTGGTGGGAGTGGGGAGTGTACGGCATCCGAGAGAGCAGCTGGAAAGAACAGCGAAATTAAAGGAGGTCTAACGCACAGTTGCAGACGCGTCCAAGAGGGTGATGGAGGAGGCAATCCCAGTCCCCCAAAAGGGACGGCAACTGGTGTTACCGTTGCCGCCGCGCGGTCCTGCACCGCAGATCGTGACTCCAACAACGCCGCGGGGCTCGGGGAAGGAGCCTTTGCGAGAGGGAGGTTTCCAACATGATGAGCATCTTCAGTCGGCCGGGAACCCCTTACGCGGCGTCTTTGGTGACAACCCCGTTGTACTCATTGACCCGAAGAAAATCAACGACTTTAGGCGTTTTCGTTTCCTCTTTTATGGGATGCTTCTACTTATCAACACCTCTACGCAGGGGCTCTTCGTGCTGTTCGGGTTTTACATTGAGAAATTGCACAACTACGATACACGTGCGATGGTTGACATCTATACAGCAGGCACGGTATTTGGCTTGTTTGTCTTTCCTTTTGGTCTCTTGTACGATTTCTTTGGACCGAGGATCGTTGTTGCTATGGCAACAGTTATAACGGCGACAAGTCACCTTCTGTTTGCATTGACATTTAGTGGGCACATTGAATCATCAAAGACGCGCTACTGTGTGTTCTTTGCCATGATGAACTGGGGCTGCTATGCCTTTGATGTGGCTGTTCTGCCTGCCGTTTTGACGCACATTCCCCGCGATCGTGCGCAGCCAACAGGTCTGCTCAAGACCTTCTCTGGTTTAGGTCCCTCGATTTTTTCATGTATTTTCCGTGGCTTCTTCAATGACCGTTACGATCGGTTTATGTACTTTCTCATGATTGTCGTCATTGTATTTGGTCTGATTGGTGGGATATTCCTCAAGGTTGCTCCTTATGAGGTGACGCGGTGGGAGGAACGCCGGCTAACATTGGAAGAAAGGCTGAAAAAACATCTTGTGCGAAATCGCTACATGTCACAGCTTCTACCGAAGCGTCGTTTACACCTTCTGAGCCTTTTAATGATGGTTCTGAATGTGTATCTCTCAGCGCAAGCGATCCTTGTGGCGAGAAACAAGGACACCTTGACATCAGCCACTTATAAAGGTCTAGCCTTTGGTGCCATTGCCATTGTCGCTTCTTTGCTCATTATTCTGCTGCCGGTACACTTTCTTGACGGACCCACACCGCAGGACGAGCGCGTCATCAAGAAGGCGTATGAAAAGGCGCGAGAGTTAGAGGAGCGACAGAAAAGGCACGATTTGGATGGGAAGGAAAGAGCAATGGGGGATGCAGAGGAGTCGAAAAAAGATCTTCTCAGCCATGATGCTGCAACGAGCAGCGTGGCCGTGTCATTCCCCCCTATTACAGTCAATGAAGGAGTGGAGTTGAAATTAAAGTCCGTGCGTTCTTCGGACCATGTGAAGTGCTCCGACCCCGAGGTGGGGGTTGAGGAGATTAAATCCCACCCGTACGAGCCGGTTTACCCCGATGCAGAGCTCGTTGAAATCCAAGGGATGTTTCCGCTAGATGCTGTACGTGAAAATGAGACATCGCAAGTCACTCAGCGGCTGAGCAACCGGTCTTTTGTCATGGTCTTGCAGCCGAGTGACGTTCTGACAACTGGTGTTGGAAGCAATGGGGAGTCCGCTGAGGTGGAGGCACTCACGCGCCAGGTTTCCACATATGATTCTCCGTACATTGAGGCCATCACGGTCTGTGGTGAAGTGTTTTTCCCCCCCGTCTATGAGACGACATTCTTGAAGAGCTTGACGTACATGGATATTTGGCTCATCTTCTATACCACTATTGTTGTCTGGGGCATTGGGATGATGCTAACGGCGAACTGGAATATTTTAATCATGGTCGGATCACGCCACATGAGGTTTAATTATGAAGACTACGTTCTTTTCGCCACCTTGTCAGGGATTTCAACAGCGGTAGGCCGTGTGATCATCGGGACATATGAGGTGCTTCTCGTACGATTTGGTTTACGCAATGGCATCTCGCTTGCTGCTACGATTGGCTTCCCCGTGCCAAGTGTCCTGTTGACTGTTGCCCTATTCCTCTATTTGATTCTCCCTGACAGCATGGCGCTGCTTGCAGTGTACGTGATTGCCCCGCTTGCCTACGGTTTCAGTACATCCATCACCATTTATGTCATTGCAATCATTTTTAAGCGGGACATCGGAATGCACTATGGATTCTGCTTCTTGGGAAATGCCCTGGGCATTCTGTTGCTGTTCCGCGTGCTATTTTTCGATGTGTATGATAGGCACAAGATTGTCATGCCTCCAGGGATATCCATTGACACCCGCGGACGTTGTCAGGGGAGGGAATGCATGCGCACCACGTTGATTGTGTGCCTCCTGCTTGCCGCCTCGTCCATCATCACGAGCTACCTAGTGCACTATCGCTACTGGAAGCTCGTCCGCGGCAAGCTGAAGTATCGGCGTGTGATTGTACCCCTGGTAAAAAAACGATTTTCTCGCAGGCGTGCAGATAAGGAGGGGGTCTAAAGTGTTCTGAAGGAATTCTGGTAAAGAGGAGGCGTAAGATTTCTGGATAATTGCTTGTGCGATGAGTTTTGTTGGTTTATTGTTAACATATTATTATTATTATTATTATTATTATTGTAAAAATATTGGGTTTTGTTGCCGTTGTTTATGATGATATTTCCGCCTTTTCTCCCTCCTTTAACTCCTGTTTGTGTTTGGATGCTTGTTTCTTTGGGGGGGGGGGGGGGGCAGATGTGGAGGCGCACCAGAGCAGGCATCGCCATCTTTGTTCGAGGTGGATTTTCTTCTCTCTTTTCTACACCGCCGTTACCGCCAATCGGTTAAACGGCGAGTGCGCAGTGACGTTGCAGGCAACGTGAACGCACGCGGAAGCGCCGACGGACCGCTGAAATATATATATATATATTTACATAGAAGGAGGTGGGCGGGGATGCTTTTCATGCGCCTAAAGTCCTCAGCCAACTTGTTGAGTGGCGCGGGGCGGGGCTAATCGGCCAGAAGAAATGTGATTCCTCTTTGTGAAGCGTCTTTTTTTTTTTTTTTTCTCACACACTCTCTGTTTGTTTGTCTGCATTTGTTTTTGCTTTGTTTTTTTTTTTTCTTCGGATCAATTGGTTTGGACCGACTCACTCACTCGCACAACCTCATGCACACACGCGCCTGTGGTTTCTGCTGGCCCCCACCTTCTCCCCCACAATCTACGGCCTCGCAGCTCAGACAAAGTGCAAATCAGCGGAGGAGGCGTTCCATTTTGCGATCTTTTCTCTCGTGTTTCACTCTTTCCTTCTCAGTCTCTTTGGTTTCGTTGCTCTCGCTGCAGGTGTGAGTTGCGGCAACTCCAACAAAGTTGCACGACTCTCGTTTTTTATTTATTTATTTTTAGACTACTATTATTATCCTTGTCATCATCATCACCATCATCATGGGTCTCTAAATGGAGGAGGGGTGGTGAAGGGGCACCGGGGAGCGAATAAGGGAGAATGCGAGCGATGAAACATGTATCAGCTGATTAAAGCCCAATGCCACGAGAAGGAGAGAGAGGGCGAGTATATAGAGAGAGAGGAGGAGAGGCAAACTAACGAGAAACAATACTAATTCTTTAGTTTATTCCACTTTCAGGCACACGTGCGTGTGCATCTGTTGGTGTGTCTGAGAGGAGGAGTCATGGGGGGTGTGGGGTAGAAACAAAGAAAAAAAAAGATATATATATATATATATATATATAAAGGAGAAAGCATGGGTGGAGAAGGAGATCTTGAGACGAAACGCCTTATGGCATAAGGAGCAACACGTCAATGGAGCCACCAACTAAAAGAGACGGTCCGACTCATATGCCAACAAAAACAGCAACAGCAACAACAACAACAGCGGCAAAAAAAAAAAGGAGAAACGAAGTCATATGTCAACCGCTAAGAAGAGGGTGGGGGGACAAAAGCAAAATAAAAAGGCAGAATAATCGTGATGTGGATTATATTTCTGGTGGGAACAGGGAAAGACTTCTCATGGGGGAAAATAGGACGGGAGACATCACACCTGTAGAGAATGCATGATGTGTTTGACTTTCTTTCTATTCCTTTTGCGTCTCGCCAGATCAATTGAGAGGGAGGCGTTTGATTTCGGAAAATGAACTCCGCACCATGTCCTTCCTCTCTTCGATGCTCCTCCTACTCGAGGAAAAATCTGGAGGCGGGATCTCTCTCTCTCCTCACTTTGCATGTGTCTGTGTGTGTGTGTGTGTGTACTCATGGCTTCTATTCTATTCGGGTTTTATGCCTTTGTCTGGGTCTCTGGGCGAGCGCTTCACGCAAGTGCGTTTGAAGGAGGAGTTGAACGTGGGGTGGGAACGAAAGGGGAAGAGGGGAAAGGGCAAAGGGGGAGAGGCGTTGTATTGGACATACGCAGATTCACGAGGTTGCGCGCGTGCTGTAGCTGTAGTTGTAGTGGTGCGGTGCAGAGGAGAATCTGCCGGAGGGCTTGAAAACAACGGAGAGAGGTGGGAGGTGGTGGGGGTGGGGGAAATTTCAGGTTCATGTCCGCCACTAGGCCTCCTGGATCACAGTGGTCGAGTAATACTGCACAGGCGCTCACGCACTGCTGTTCGAAGCGGTCGGAGGATATGCATGACTCCGGCACTGCCACCAGCTTACCGGTCGCACTGATGACAAAAATTTCGCTGACGCAGAGGAGCCGGACACTCAGGGAAACTCTGGAGGATTTCAGAGGGGATTCTGACGCGCCACCAGCACTGCGGTGCCTTGCCGCCTTTCCTGCTGTTGATGTCAAGAATAAAAGTTTCAATGATGACGAGGACGGCCACCACCACCACCACCACCACCACCACGAACATCATCATAGTGAGAGGGATGAAGGGGTGGGGGAGGATGAAGATGAGGTGACTACTGATGTTATTGGAGGATCTGCAACGGCACCACCAACGCCACACGAGCCACACGAGCCACACAAACGCACCTCTTCCGGTACAACAGGGATTGGGGAGTTGGATCATATCCTTTGCCATGGGAGTGCGGAATCTAGCTTGAGCCAGGACGCGAGCAACGATGATAACGCCAACGGGGATCTTCACGCCCTAGAGGATATGAGCGGCGTGAGACTGCGGGATCTCCCGCTTTTTTTCCCCACCACTACGCAATCCTTCTTTTGGCACTCGTATTCAGGGCCTTCTACCGCCTGTGACACTGTGGGGAGGTTGAGGGGGGGCGAATTATCAACTTCTGCTAATACCGAGGCGCCGCTTCATGGTAGTGGTGAAGGACGCCAACCTGCACATGAACTACCAAGCAATGCAGGCGGGGGAAAGAAAGGTGACGCCGCACTGGAGAGCAGAGAAGGTGGTGGTGGTGGTGGTCTTGGCCGGGGAGCTAATGACAAAATAGGAGCCGCGGTTCATATCTGTCCGGATTCTGTGCATCTCTTCAAACGGCTTGGTTTGTTGAAGCCGGTGTTATTTGCAGCCTCGTACCCGCGCGGTAAGGCACCGAGTCGTTCTGGAAATGTCACAGGAGAAATACCTGGCGTCGACCGGATCGTCAGGAAGGGAGGATTCACCAAGCTGGATGGAGGCATGACTAAGTTAAGCAGCGAAACCGGTAGGGTAAAACTCTCCTCGGCCAGGGAGATGCAGCATTACCGTATACGGACCCGTGGAAGTGAGAGTTGCTTCTCCCTCTCAACCCCTAGGCGGCAGTCAACTTCCTCAATGCAGTACTCAGCCAATTTTCAAACCTCACGAATACCTTTTATGCGAAATCCACAGGTGCAACAGCAGGGACATTCACGCATCTATTCATTCAGCCGCGCCAGCTCCGATAAGGCTCCCTGTAGCCCAACAACGAGCGGTGCATTTCGCCAAAGGCCCTCCGATTCCCTGGAGCGGTTTCAACAGCACCGAATCATTCAGCAAACCCATCTATACCACCTACCTGCCTTTACTTCGGGCGGAGCCAGTTGGGAGAGTACTGAACATGGGGTGGGTATGCTTGCGACATGGCACGGCAGCAGGGTTTGCGGCACCAACAGCGTGAGCAGCCTGCTACTCACGCGCACGACCAGCAACATTGATACACTACCAACGTGCTGTGATGCTCCTCTAGATCCCTTCATGGAATCGTCATGCTTCGCGGAGAGTAGTACATCTACAGCCCACACGTAGCGTGACCATCACCATCTTCTCAAGTATAGTAGCCGCCATTGAATGAAGACAGGGGGATGAATACCCATTCATTTCAAGAGTACGTGAGAGGAAAAAAAAGAATATCAAAAAAATTTTTTTTTGTCTATTGCATAAACATACATATATATATATTTATATTTCGTACATATAGCAGAGCTGGTGTAGGGGGGGGGGGGTTAGCTGGAGTGCGGGGAGAGAGGTGTGTGTGTGTGTACCCCTTGCGTGTGTCAGACTCTGTTCCTCGTTCACTCCCCGCCCCGCCCTCCACCAAATATATATATTATATATTATATATATATATATATATATATATATATATATATATATATAAACTTTCATCGTTTTTATACACTTTATGTTGAGTGGATTGGGGGAAAAAACAAAACAAAAAACGATACCGACTCAAAAACGAACGAACGCGAGGCTAAAGAAGTGAGGAAGTCTTGGTGCCCTTGTCTCGCTGATGTGAACGCACCTGGATTGCCAATGCCACTTGAGGCGCAAGGGTGTATGAAGTGCAGACTGGATGATTGCACGCAGGTAAGCGTGGAGATGTCGGAGAGCGAATACCCGGAGGACACACACGTACACATCCGGGGACGAACTGCATCAAGACGCCCCCTCCACCCCAATCGCGCTCTTCTGGCGTGCTCTTTTAGCAGCGGCGGACGCACTTTATCAACTAACACATCTATATTTTTGTGCAGATGCACTTCCACGCACATATGTGTATGAGTGTATGCCTTTTTCGTTTCATCTGTTTCCGACCCCCCACCCACCCCCTCCTTTTTTTTTTTCCTTTTCGTTTTAGTGGTGGTGGCGGGGGTTTTGGTTTTGAAAGAAGAGAGCGAGAGCGAAGGGGGCGAAGAACAGGCGATTTTTCTGTTTTGTGTTTTGCCTCTCGGTCTCCCCTTCTTTTCCCACCCCCCTCCTTACCATCTTGACGGGAGACTCCCCTTCGTCCCCTCTTCCATGTGCTTTTTTTTCTCTTAGTTTTCTTTTCAATGTTTTTGTTGTTTGTCCTCGTTCCTCGTTCCTTGTTTTTTTTTTTTTTTGTAAATTTTTGCATCAACTTCTGTGCCCCTAAGCCTCAATAAAGCGAGCGTTTTGTCCCGTCTTTCTCTCACACACTCTCTCTGTGCGCGTATATATATATATATATATATATATATATATATATATACATATATGTTCGTGTGTTTGTGTGTATGTGCGTGCTCAACATCTGCAGCTACGGACCATCATCATCATCAACAACAACAACAACAACAACCCCGTCTCTTCCTAGCGACGTACCTCTGCACGCTCGTGTAATGTATTACAAAAAAAAAAAAAGGGCGGCGACTTGTGGTGGGTTATCAGGCTTGGAATGGTGCAAAGGCGGTTCATGATGAGAGCAATAAGCAACAGCAACAACAACAACAACAACAACAAAAAAAAAAACAGAACAAAGAGATGTGTGAGGGCGTTCTGGAGTGGGGCGAATATGTGGTGGGGAAGAGTTCTTTTGCACAGGTCCATGCGAGACTTTTTTCGTTTTCTTCTGTACTGCTGGTGTTTGTTCTTCTTTTGTATTACATGTGGTGGATTTACCCCGTCCCCACTCCGCATGGAACCAATTTTTTAGAAGCTTTCGAAAAGAATGTACAACGAGATGCGGGGTTAACAAACTCACTGGTTTTATCCGGGGTGTTTGTCAATGCCCCTATTTCTTCCTTTGCTCCTGTTTTTTAGTCCCCATTATCGTGAGGCATAACCTTTGGTTGTTTTTAAGGAAAAGAGTGTTTCGTTCTTTCTTTTAGAAGGATGACCGTCATCGCATTCACAGCCGGTGAGCAATGGCAGGTTATTGGCTGAAAGAAGTTCGTCGATGTGGCGCTGCCAGCGGTAGTGTGCACGCACTTCGGTTAAGGCATCTGTTTCCAGCCACACGGCCTTATTACCAACATCGATGAGGCGGTTTGGATGGTGTGTGTGTGCGTGGGAGGTACGCCACCATTCGCGGGAAAGTGGCGGATTTGCGTTTCCCGGGTTGGCCGCATTTTGAGGGAAGACATTGCCGTTCCGCAAAACATGTGGTCAGAAGCTGTGGATGCCGCCATCACGGGGCGATCCCACCATCATAACCATTACCGCCGTTGGCGGCAGAGAATCGGTGGCCACGCAGTGCACCTTCTCTTTGGTGTGCGTTTTGACCTCGACACGCACGCATGCACGCTATCGCGTTGGGGGATAAGCGCCTGCGGAAGCTAAGTTCCACTCCGCCCATGGAGGCTTTTGGGCCATTGCGGAGATGGTGGTGGTGGCGGCGTCACGGTTTTTATGCGCCGCAGCCAGCTTTGGGGATCCTCCAGCGCTCTTTTTTATTCCTTTTCCTAAAAGCAGTCCGTCGGCGGTTGTCGGCGATAAATGGGGGCACAGTGGTGGAAATATTTTGTCAGCGATACGCTGGGGAAACGCCCCGCGCAAACTCATTTAGTCGCGTGCGGATGGGCGAAGGAACATCGTGACACATTTGGGAGGAGTCCGCCGCCGCTTTGATCCTGGACGCGTCGTTGCACGGCTGGGGCGCCATTTGCCCTCCGGACTGCGAGTGAGGTTGGGGTGGCAGGAGGGCGATGCACGACATGATCGTGCAGGCGGAAACGGGTGCCGTCGCACGCCTCGGTTTGTTTGCCTTTCGAGAATCGGCTGCACACATTAGCGTGAGGATTTTCACCATCGACAACACATCCCTACAGGGCGCAAGAAAAAAAAAAGGAGGGGAAGCGAAAAATATTACGTCCCAACACGGGAATCGAAACACATATTCGCCTTTCTGGACACACGTGGGGGAGATGCGGGCGACATTTTTCTTGCGTGCGGTCTGGCGATAAACCTGCGGATGGTTTGTCGCGTGCGGCTGCCGTCACGGCAACGGACTTGGCGAAGGGGAGCGGCGAGCGGTCCTGCAGTGGAGGAGGGGGGCCCAAAAATCAAAGAGCCACCTCGTAAGCAGACTTCATTGCCCTTTCTCCATTCTTGTTTTGAACCATGAGCGATCTCGTTTGAATCGAGCGAGTGCGGGAGCCCAACACTCGCCGGTATAAATTGTTGTACTTGTGCCCCTCTGCCCTCCTCTGTTTTTCAGAAATTAGGGGCCTGACTGCATCAAGAGACGTATATTCCACTGCAATTGTTCTCGAATGCTGTGTTTCCTGCCTTCCCCGTTTCCTCACGAGGGGCGAAGGAAGAAGAAAAAGAAGGCAAATAATCTCCTTTTCTGTAGATCAGTGAGAGACAGGACGACGTGGCGTCTTTCTCTCTCTCTCTCTGCCTCTGTGTCTCCCTCACTCTCTTTGTTTGTTTGTGTTTTCTCTCTGTGGGTGACTGGATGGCAAAGGTTTGTACGTATGGGGCATGTCACGTAGAAGCCGTGCTGCAGATATCGGACGCCAGCTTCAGACGCGAATCACACAGCTGACACTTCTACAATCTAAACCTTGGGCATCTCTACATTGTCAACGACGGTGCCATTTTTTATTTGACATCACATCGCCATGCCTGAACAGCAGAAGCAGTAGTAACGGTACTAGTAGTAGTAGTGGTGGTGGCAGCGCTTCTAGTATTACTACTGGTTATACATGGGTGTGGAACGAAACGGAAAACTGGTGTAGCCTTTGCCGTGAGCCGCTCAACAGCTGGAATGAGCATCGTGGAAAGCGTGATCACATCTGCCTTGAGATGTTTTACAACGCACTTGTGCATTACGGTCGTCAATGGACGCCGGCAACACTCTGGTGGGAGGTGGAGGAATGTACACTCTTTCGGCGCTCCTCTGTTGTCGCATCGTCGTGCCTGATCCCTGAAACAACCGAGGAGCCTGTCTTGGACTTTGTACATGCACCAACGTCAGGGAAGTGTAATCTTAGCGCTTTAATGAAATATTATGACCGTTCGGAGCACTACAGGCGTCGGTTAGAGCTCTATGCATGTGTTCGGCACCTCATTGATGCTGGTATTGTGCGCATCGATCGAGCGGCGCTTGGTGGGGGTGCGTCTTTTCATGGTTCACTTGTGGGGTTCAAGGAGCTTTTTCCAAACCTCGTCAACATGTTTCCATACGCCGATGCCAAGGAGATATCCGCCCTGACTCAGATGATTGCATCAACGTACAACAGTGAGACGGTGTTTGACCTCTGCAATTTTCGGATGTTGGTTTCAGCCGGGCATGGACAAGAGGCGTTGGGGTCCAAGAGTGGCGTGGTGGCGTCTCCGCAAATGCAACCGCCCTCTGGTGGAGAACAACAGGGAACTCTTGCCGCTGATGCGGCTACAGGGATGGAGGAGTATTCGTACCACTGGAAGGGCCTCTTCTGCCGAGGCGTGATGGGTCAGTTGCGCTGGGCGTTGGAACCTGACAGCGTCGTGTGTCCGCTGCAAACAGGAGGAGGAGGAGGAGGAGAAGAAGGGGGGAAGTTTTGTGATCAGTACTGGCAGGTCCTTGCAGAGCACACCTGTAGAGCACTCCTTGCAGAAATGGTCTTTTGTCGCATCTCGGAGTATGTGGTGCGTGTGGAAGGTGTGTGGCGTCAGAGGGGGCAGGAGATGGCGCGTCGCACCAATGCCACGATTGGTGGTCGAAGCGGAGACGAGGCGCTGCAACAGCTCGCGTCCAACTGGGGAATGGTCAAGTATATGGACGACCACTTCTACGATGCATCATTTGGGAGCCGTCTTCCAAATGATGGAATGCCCAAGAGGAAGCGGATTCAACTCAAGTGACGACACGAACCAGAAGCAAAACAACAACGACAGCGAAACAGTGACGAGACGAAGGCTGACGTAAACCATTCCTTTGGGTGTGTTTCTGTGACTTATCTTTCTCTCTCTACCCACTGAACCCCCAAATGTGTGGGAGGGAGTGGGAGGCTGAAAGCTTTCTCTGGATTGGGGAACGTCTGTATGTGCGTGTTCGGAGAGGAGCGAAGGCGGTGTCCTTTTGGAGGAGGGTCACGTGCTACCCTGCCTCTTCCTTCTGAACACACGCACATATGTATATATATATATATATATATATATTCCTTTCGATTAGCTCTTGATTCCACCACGTTTTCATTCATCATTGGCCTCTCTGTTACCAACAACAGATAAACAACGACAACAACTACTACAAAATTAGGATGTACAACGAGGGCGGCGCTACAGCCACTACGATTCTTGCCAGCTTCCCGCTCCGTGCTGTCTACGGGCCCAATGCCTGCCGCGGAGAGGACGTCAGTGGTGGGGCATCCAGCGGGCAATCGCTACCGTGGATCGGCGTCTCTTAGAGGGTGCAGCCTCTCTCTCTCCCCTCTAGGGATCAAATGCCGTCAACCAGAGCGCTCTTGGATGCCGGGCTGCATTGGAGGTGATGAAATGGAGTGGGTGTACTCCTGAGGGATCATTGTGCTGGAATGATACGAAAGACTTTGGAGCCGAGAATGAGGTCGCCCTGTTCAACCACTGCAATGCGGTAGAGCACCACGTGTCGCCGCAGGGTGCATGGAAATGGAGATCCGGGGCGACCGTGGCTGCCTTGCAGAGGGGCCGCAGAAGCTCGGGGCTCTTCGGCGTTCACTGTGACGGCGTGGCGGGGGAAGCGGGTGCGTGATGCGGTTTCTGGACCCAGACCGCGCTGTCCTTGATCCTTCAAAGCATCAATCCCGTGAGGAGCTGAGAGCGTTGCATGGGATGCCTCCACCACGTGTTTATGCGTGTCACCGTGTTATAAGGGCGCCCTGAGACTGCTTGCCTGCGGGTGCGGGCATCACAGCCGTTTCGACTGACACTCTCTCGTGCATCGTCACACCATCTCGTTTAACTCTGACCCCACTTTAGTTTTCTTTTCCCTTGTCTTATTTATTTAATTTATTTAATTTATTTATTTTGATGCTGTTGCTGTTTTTAAATTTGCTACCTTCCTGTTTCACCCCATCGCATTTTTCTGTCGCCATAATGTTTTGTCCGTCATGGCCTCGCTGTTTGTGGTTCAGATGGAACCGTGAGAGTCACCGTACCCTTCCCTCTTCGCCTCTTGTCCGTTGCTTCCTTCCTGTCCCGTGTACGCAATTATACATATATTAAAAAAAAAAAAATAATCAAAGCACGTGTAACAAAACAGCGACGAATAGGAGGCGAAAGGAAAGCGTGGCGCTGAGGGATTAAAAGGGAGGGTGTGTCTTTGGTGTATCGATGATCAAATACCTGCTGCTCGTCAGCCGGCAGGGCAGGCTGCGCCTGGCCAAGTGGTACGTCACGTACTCCAAGAAGGAGAAGGCCAAAATTGTGCGCGAGGTGTGTCAGTTCACTATGGGCCGACCAGCCCGGTCTTCGAACGTGCTGGAGCACCGCGGCTCCAAATACATTTGCCGACGATATGCCTCGCTCTACTTTGTTGCCTGTATCGATAAGGACGACAATGAGTTGATCACGGTGGAAATTATCCACCATTTTGTAGAGATTTTGGACGGGTACTTTGGCAACGTGTGCGAACTGGACCTCATCTTCAACTTTCACCGAGCCTACTTTGTGCTGGATGAGGTGCTCCTGGGTGGCGAACTGGAGGATGGCGGCAAGCGCTCGATTCTTAGATCAATTCAAACACAGGACGTTGTGGCGGATGAGAGTGAGCAGTCTGGGTCAAACGGCGCCGCAGCCTCTCTAGCAGCAACAGTCGGTACACTCAAACCCTTGTAAGCTTTTCTCTCTCTCTTGCTCACCCGCTCATTCATGTGTTTCCCGTGCGTGTGTCAATACTTTTGTTTGTGCGGGTTGGTGTCCTTTCCCTGCTCTGTCGTTCTTGTGGCTGTGGCTAATGGATCCCATGCTGCTGTGTCGCTCTGTGCCGCTATTCTGCTTGCCTGTCTTTTTTTTTTTTCTCTCGCGCTTCTGTGTGCATGCGCGGCTCCTCCGTTTTCTACGCCTGTGCGGCGCCACGTGTCTGGCGGTAGGCTGCTTTTGTGTGCGTGTGGCGGCGCTGTTTGTTGGCCGCGCGGCTTCGGGTGAGTTCGCTGCTTGCTCGTGCGGCACCGACGGCGATTGCCACCACCCGTCGGCGCACGGCAATTTAACACGCGGGTCGTGGAGGACCGGAGGGAAAGGCGGAGGCAGCAGCAACAAGGGAATACAAGAACGGCGAAGGGGGCGCCGCACACGCAGTCAGCAAAAAAGGCAAATATAAAAAGAAGGGAAAGGAACACACGCATTTGTATACACAGAGAACCGCAAAAGAAAAATAAATAAACAACAACAGAATATACACAGATACGTTCTCACAAACGCGCGCGCGCGCGACCACGCACACGCACACGCACACACACACAGAGAGAGAGGGGCTCGGAGGAGAAGGGGAAAGGGGCGCAGAGAGCGGGTCCTCCCCTTTTCCCGCCCCGATCGAGCAGACGGAGGAGCCGCGCCGGGGCGTCACACTGCAGCCACGACGGGCGGTCGGCGCCGCGGAGGGCGCCGGCGCGGAGCCCGGCCAGCCATCTGGTGGCGGCGAGGGCTTTCCGTCTGGCGCGCAGCGCGTGCTCGACATGCCGCGTGATCGTGGCGCGGTGTTCGCCGACGCCGTCCGCGGTGCCGGCGCTCTCGGCGCGTCGCAAACGCCGCCGGCGGGGACCGGCATCCGGCGGTGGATTCAGCGCGCGTGGGAGGAGCTGGGGCGCCGCAGCCAACCGTAGGTCCCACGCACGGCCCTCCTGTTTTTTTCGTTTTGTTTTGTTTTGTCTTGTCGCGGGTGTCGCGTTTGGCGGGCCCCCGGGGCCTCTGTTTTTTTTTTTGTTTGTTTTGGTTGGGGGTTGTCTCTTGCCGCGGCCCATTTCGTGCTCCCCCACCTCTCCTCTTTTCGCCCCTCCCGACGCCGGGCGGTTGTTTCGCGGCCAGGCCACCGCGCGCGCGCGCGGTCGGAGCGGCCGGCTGCGCCACCGCGCGGCGCGCGCGACACCACGCCGACGGCGCGAAGGCCGCGCGGCCGCGAAAACCGCCCCGCCGCGAAAAAGGAAAACGAAGGCTAGGGAACAAGCCAAGGCGCGGAAAGCCGGTTTTTTTTTTCCGGCCTCATTTTTTTTTCCCCCCACAGCGCGCGAACATGAGGGCGGCCGCAGGAGCGCGCGCCGCTTTTGGCACCGCCGGGAGGGCGTTTCGCGACAGCGGAACAGGCTCCCAACGCAGCCCCCCAGCGCCAGAGCCCAGCGCGTCGCGCCAGCAGCGTTATTCTTCTGGAAAACGTCGCGGCGCGCAATTGGCGGCGCCACGCAAACAGAGCGCCGTGGGCGCCGCTGTGGTGCACCCGGTGGTCTAGGGACTTTTGTTGCGGCGCCGCCCGCACCGTGTTGCTTCTGAGCGGTGGCGGTGTGGAAGGGAATCCCGGTCCTTCCTTTTGAAAGGTGTCTGCGGTGGAACGTTGCGGGGCTCACGCGCAGGCCAAACGCCTGGCATTAAGCGCGACGTTGCGCGATGAGAGCATTGCTTTCCGCCTGCTGAGTGAGGCCAAAATGTCCCCCTCCCTGAGCCGCCAGTTTTGGGCTGCCAGG
>JASANX010000826.1:0-29301 GCA_030849745.1 Trypanosoma scelopori
TTCCACCACCCCACTTTTTTTTTTTCCTTTTTTTTTTTTTCTTCACATGGCGCAGGATACAAAAAAAAAAAAAAAAAAAACAGAACAAAAAGGCTTCTTTTTTTTTTTCTCCTTCTCTCCTCTTCCTCCTGCGACTCTCTCTGTGTGTCTTGTTTTTTTTTTTTTTTTTCTGCGTGTGTGTGCTGTTTCTCAGTCGCTTGAAATATCATGGATCAAGACACTCTCGACGCGTTGGAGCAAAAACTTGATGAGCTCACGGAGGTGAAAGTCTTCAACGAGGATGTAAAGCGCGGCGTCGATAGCCTCATCTCATCGATGCCAAACCCTGACGAGGAGAGAGATTCAGAAAAGAGAGTGAAGTTGCTCATTCTAAGGTGCAGAGCGCTTACACTGCTGCCGAGTTTTTCCATGGAAGCTGAGAGAGACTGCACCGCGGCGCTGAAGCTCCGCGCCGACAGGCCTGAGCTGTGGGTGCTTCTCAGCGAATGCCTCGCACGCCGCAAGGCAAACCGTGAAGCCTGCGATGCCTTGGATAGCGCTCTGCGCATAGATTCTAGAAGTGTGAAGGCCTTGTGCCAGTACAGCCGAATTCTAAGAGTTCTCGCAGGTGACTCCACTTTGACGCCGGCGGAGCGTCGGCAGCACTTGAGTGAATCGGTGGCGCGCGGCAAGGCCGCTGCCGCCTCATGCCCCGAGGATGCTGACGGTTGGCATTGTTACGCCATAGCATTGCTATCTGAATCCCTTGTGGAGGGCGTAAAATTCGACGGGGTGCAGAAAGCCCTGTACGCCATGCGACAAGCCTCCCGCATATGTCCCAATGACCCTGATGTGCGGTTCAACAAGGGTACTATCGAGGGCCTTTTGGGACACTTCGGCAACGCTGCCTGCGACTTTCTTGCCGCATATGAGGTGGATCCGATTCGTTTGAAAGGGACGAGGCAGTATCTGGAGGAACACCTGACCGTTCTTCGGAGGCTGCAGTCACGAATGGAAGGCACACGCCAGGCGGGCAAACGGGCCTTTACATCGATTCTGGCTAAATTGCCAGAATCGCAAGACACCGAAACCATAAAGGCGGTACTGGATGGGCGTGCTGCATCTCGATGTCACGTGACGGTGGGGGTGATGGATATTTTGAGTGAGCCCACAATGGAGCCCATGGTGGTCTTGGCAGCAGAGAAGTCTGGTGAATGTGTCTTGCTGCTGTTCTATGGCTTATTGCGAAATGCCATCAAGGTCAGTGACACGGTCATCACATTATCCTTCCCAGGAAGTACGTGCACTCGCGTCCAACACGACGTCCCAGCTATCCCCCTATTAGACACAAGCCCGTATGAATCCACGATTACTCAGGTGTTTGTCGGCCTCAATACGACACTTGTCAATGGCGCACCCATCCCAGCATGCATGCGAGCCCTTCCGAAGATGTCATCACGACTATTTATCTGATTTTAGAAAAAAAAAAAATATATATATATATTCTTCCTGGTGTCGGTGTGTGTGTGTTTTCTCCCTTCTTATTTATTCTAGGTAACGCCGCCTGAGGAAAATGAAAATGGGAGTGTGCGGTGTCGGGCCAATTGCACTAATGCCATGCGCACTCCATTCATCTCTCGCTCTGTCCCCCCAATTCCCTCCGCTCCCCGCGCGCGATTCATTTCCCCTGCGAATTCACACATTTGCCCTCAAGTGCCTTGATTGTATAATAAAATATACGTTGAAGGTATACATCAATACGTGCATTTACACTGTTGTAGCCTGAAAATTAGTGGCGGTGAAGCCCATGGTGCGGCGCCTGTGCGTGCATTTTGCGGGAAAAGATGGTTACGGCTGTGGTCGCTGCAACGCATATTTGTGCGACACCAATGATGTCATTTCACGTCATTTTCACGGAAAACATGGGAAGGCTTATCTGGTGAGCCGATGTTTCAATTACTACTTTGGGCCTCAGGAAGAGAAGGAGTTGATGACGGGCACCCACATTGTGCGCGATGTCTTTTGCTCTTTTTGCGATGAATACTTTGGCTGGACCTATGACTTTGCTCACGAGGAAAAGGAGCGGTATAAGGTCAACCGTTTTGTGCTGGAGCGCAGGCTTCTACGTTCCATTACTGCCGAGGAGGAACCGGAGGTGTTTGACGGTGGCGATAGAGCGCAGGCACTGCAGAGCGCTCAGTAACTCACGGCAACTCGTCTTGCGCCATGTTTTATGTTTTGGGTGCCGATGCTCCACTCTTCTCCCACCTTCGCTGTCGTTGCTGTTCTTCTTCTTCTTCTTCGTGGCATTTATTGTTCTCCTGCAGTTTCGCCCCCTCCTCCCCCCCCTCCCCCCCCCCCCCCTCTTCTTTCGTTTTTTTTTTTTGCCGAACCTCGCCGCGATACTTGTTTTTTTTTTTAATGTATTTCCCCTGTTTTCATCGTTCGTTGTGCAGAGTCTTCTTTTATTCTTGAAGCCACTTCCGTCAACAACAACAGCAGCAACAACAGCAACGAGGGGAAGAAGACCGAGACAAGTACATCTACCCACTTTTTTCCCCAATTGTGTTTTTCTTCGTTTTTGCATTTCCCTTCTGCCCTTGCGCCTGGTGCGGTGTTTTGTATTCGCCCCGAGATGGTCTTTCTGTTTGACACCCTTTCTCCCTCCCTCTCTCTCTCTCTGTGTGTGTGTGTGTGTGAGCCGTAGGTGTGAGTCTTCTTCATTTTCCTGTCGCCGTCTGTTCCACATTTTGACTTTTATCGTCGCTCCGTCATTTGGAGGAGACCATTGGTCGCATACAAGAGGCGGGATACTACGTCTGTTAATGCCCAAGTGGTCGCGGAATAAGAGAAGCATCAGCAGCAATGTAAAGGACACACTGATTGGTGGGCGGTTCCGCATTCTGGATCGCTTGGGAGATGGCGCGTTTGGGGAGGTGTACACGGGTGTGAATATACACAACGGCGCAAGTGTTGCAATCAAGTTGGAGCTGGCGAGGGGCCACAGTCGCGTGTTGCCAGAGTACAAGGTATACAGTCATTTTAATGAGTGCGCACTTGTCGTCGGCATTCCCAATGCATACTTCGGCGGGCGGGTGGGCGACTACAACGTTGTTGTGATGGAGTTGTTGGGTCCCAGCCTGGAGGATTTGTTCAACCTCTGCGGCCGCGTTTTTGATGTGAAGGCGGTCTGCATGATTGGTATACAAGTGATTCAGCGGCTGCAGTATCTGCACAGCATGTGTTACATTCACAGGGATATCAAGCCGGAGAATTTCGTCATGGGGGTTGGGAGCAACTCGCACACGGTGTACATCATTGACATGGGGTTGGCGAAGCGATACCGGAATCCTGTCACACTGAAACACATCCCGCGAGAGGAAAACAAAACTCTAACTGGAACGGCGCGATATGTGAGTATCAACACGCACAATGGCATTCAGCAATCTCGCAGGGATGACGTGGAGGCGGTGACATACCTCTTGATTTATTTTCTCCGTGGGAAGCTTCCATGGCAGGGAATAAGGAGGCAATCTAGTGATGTTCACTTTGAGCATATTCGTGAGGTGAAGATCGCAACCTCGCCAGAGCAGCTGGCGGAGGGCCATCCAGTGCAATTCTCGAAACTTGTGGCGTATGCGCGTGGCCTTGAGTTTGAGGAGGCTCCAGATTACTGCTATTGTGTGCGCTTGCTGTATGAAGCGCTTGCATCAAGTCACGAAACGTGCGACTACCAATACCCATGGCTGGCGAAGTTAGACCCGCGTGGGGGACGGGGAAGGACGGGAAGGGACTTGTTGTTGGAGGATGAGGAAGAGGAGGAGGAGGACGGGGAGGGGGATGCTGTTGTTCAGGCACACCCACCTACAATAGGCACACGCCACATGCCAAACACCACGAACGCAACCCAGTTTCACACTTTTAGTGAAGATATCTGCAATGATGCGCTGCTGGATCAGAGAGATGGGATAGCCTCGCTGGAGGTGCTGCGTGACGTGTATGGAATGAATGTCCTCCCCTAATTGCCGCCGATGGGTAGAGCCTACGGGGAGGGGAGGGGGGGATCTGCTCGTGGGTCCCACGCATGTCAGTTGCCTGATGGTGTGCAGGTGCCCGTACCTCTGCGGTTTGCAGCGCAAAAAGAGAAGAAAGAGAAATGGGTAGTAGTTGCGTCGTTTGTTAATTCTGTTCTTCCACACACACACACACATATATATATATATATATATATATATATATAAGCACGGCGACTTGTGCACATTATCATCTCCACAAAAGCAGAGGCGACAAACGCTGGGCGAGGCGACCATATGATGTGATGTTGATGCAGTTTTCTTTCTTTCTTTTTTTTTTTTTCCTCCACTTCAAGTGGCTGCGACTGCTCTTCCTTTCATCTGCACCTCATTTGTCATTATTATTATTAGTTATTATTATTATTGCCTCTTTTTACAAACACACGCGTGTGTATACACACATGTGTGCGTGCTTGTGGGTGTGTTTGTTTTTCGTTCTTTTGTTGTCGAGTCCCTCCCTTCTGTTCTTCCTTCTTGTTTTTGAAAAAAAAAAAGTTTTCTGTTTTTTTTTTTTTTTTTCATTTTTTCGGCTGGAGGTGTGTGTGTGTGTGTCTGCGTTGTTATTCTTGTCCGTTGCCTTGACTGCTTGTTGCAGTGTGCATGACATGTTGTCCCCCCTTCCCCGCTACTTTTTTCTACTCACCCGCCCGTTTCTTTGCGCATCTATTGCCCGTATTGGTTCTTCACTTTCCGCTCTCGCCGCAATGGTTTAAGACCGCACCGTCTCTTTACCTGTGCTGTACTAAAACCCTCCCCTCTGCTTGGTTGTGGTGCTCAAAGGCCTACGGAAGAATAAATTCGCCATGAGCGCTGCGTGGAGCACTCAACTTGTGGAGGAGCTGCTATTCCGGCAGTACATCAAGGGCGAGGACGTGTCGATGCTGCTTCCACCGCCACCGACCATGTCTGCCGACCAGTACATGGAGAATTACGACAAGAGTACCAAGGTGCTGCTTTCTTACGTTCGCAACGGACCGACAGCGGCCTTGTCATCTCAAAATGTCAACACGGCATCAAAAATGTACGCAGCGACGCCTGTGAAGGGACAGTCATCATCGTCTCGCGCGGCCAACCAACCTCAGACTGCACTGGATCCTAAATCGCAGGCTTGCCGTACCCCCAAAGGAAAGGAGACCGTATCGGCTGCACTGAATTCGCCTATTCCAGCTGATCTTGATAATTCAACGCGACAGGAAAACACGGCGATCCCCACCCAGTCGAGAAATCGGCTGGAATGGCCTTCCTCAGTGCCCACCAACACATCGCTCAAGAGCAACAGCCGTTCAAAGGTGGCGCACCTGACGGCGAGGCGGGTGGCCGCACAGGAGGGTGTAGACCCCGACCTCATTTTCGCGCAAAACCCCGAGGAGCTACCTCTTCATGCTATTTTCGCCAGGTTCCCCAAGGCGCTGGAATCCCTGGCGGCAATTCGTGGCGCAAGCGGGGACTGGCGAAGCGACACATTTACGACGGAGGAAGAAACTCAGTACAAGCGTGATTTGAACTTTGTGTATCTGGGACCAAGTCAGTGCTCTTACGGTAGGACTAACGTTTTCCAGAAGTAGATGTTTTCGTCCTGTCCTCATTTGTCTGTTGGTTTGCCTGCTTGTGTGTGCGTGCTTTTAGCTCTTAGACAATTAGACACAAACCCTTCTTATATTATTCTCCTCCCATCTTTCTATTCCCATCTTCTTTTCTACAGATTTGCACATGCGCATACACGCATGTGTTTTTGTCCTTGTTTTTGTTTGGATGCCCCTCCCCTTGTTGTATCCACTCTTGGGTGCCAAAGCTATGAAGCACAGGGCTTGGAGAACTGGCATGAGGAATAACTACAAGACATCAACACCAGTGTGATGTGATGAGGTGGGCAATGAACAAACACAACGACCCCAGTCCGACACACACACACACACATATATATCCGAAAATCAAGACAGGGGGACTGAAAATTTGCTGTATACGTGTGTGTGTGTGTGTGATGTATCGTCTCTCCTGCGTTTTTCTCCTTCTTTTATTTGGGGTTTTCTTCTCTCCTTTTTTTTCTGTTCTGTAGGGTCGCTATGGCCCTCTCAGCTGGGACGCTGCTCTGGGTAAAGTGCGACGATGGGGAATGGTGGCCGGCTGCAGTGCGGGAGACAGACAAGAATGCGCTCCTTGTGGTTGGAGGTGATTATGACACGTGTGTAGAGTTTTACCATGATCCTGGTAATTTCTATCCTTTAGTGGCAAAGGGTGATGGTGTACGTTTGTTTCATGCATCGGAGTTTGAGCGGGATGAATCGGAGCAAAGCCTGTTCTTGGCGAGGGCAACACAGGAAGCGGTGCGACGGGCATTGCTGGACGTCAACGACAATGTGGAGCGGACGATAGGGGCAATCGCGCCTTACACCAGAGAGGAATTGCGCTGCATGTCCGCTCTCCTTGATTCGGTTAATCACGAAACCGCTGCGCAACTAAGGCGAGAACTTCTAGCGCGGGACGGAATTGACCTCTCGTCGCGAGACATCGGGCGAGTGAAGAAGAGGGATCGGAAAAAACGCAAACGCGCAGCATGTCCGACGGAGGCACTGATCCCTCGGGATAATTTAAAGGAAACGACTGCGGTTGGCTCATGCATGAGCTCTGTTGAGTTGCCAGTGGCGTCGGATGTTGCAGGGGAAAAGGAGGAAATGGAAATGGAGGAAGTGAAGCGTCTGTTCCGGGAGCCCTTCGATTCTGCCGCGTTGGATGTGCTGCGCAGGGAAGTTTTCGAGGCCTCGGGGAGGTTTGTGCTCTCGCCCCTATATCGATACTTGGATGTCTTGGGCGCTGTGGCTGTGGATGGGGCGCAGGTTGTGACGACGTTGCCTTCCCCACTCGCCCTCTGTGAGGTTTCACCTGACGAGGGGTTTCCGTCGTCGCGACGTGTGTTACTTGTCGCACTTTCCTCCTCCACCTTCGATCACACCGATGGGTGGATGGTTCCCTTTGAATACGAGGGCACCACCATCGCCATGACGCTTTCTGTCAATGATGCGGTGATTGATACACCGTGCAACTCTTCTTTACCCTCAGGAAAGGAGGCGCAGGCAGTGAAAACGGCGCCTGTAGCGGATATAACTGCTCATGTACTGCACAAGGAAGTTTTTTCTCTTGCAGTTGGTTTCACAGGATCGATTGAAGACGCAACTCTCTGGGAAGGCTCGATTGTCGCCGTGTATGCAGACTACCGTGATATGGACGTGTTGGTGGATCAGATTACGTCCAATTATCAAGCTTCACGGCATTCCAGGGAGCGTGACGATGTCGTGGGGGTGCAGGTTGGTGTCACGTGTCCCATCACCGCGCTTCCACTGAAAATCCCTGTGCGAGGGTTTTCTTGCGAGCATATGCAATGTGTTGAGCTTCGCTCACTCCTCATGCATTGCTCTCGGATAAACGTCTGGAACTGTCCCATTTGTTGGGCACCAACCACGCCCACAACCATTGTTGTTAACTACAGACTGAAGGAATGGTTGGAAAAACACGAGTCACAGGTGGGTGAGGTAAACTTCATTGTTGAGACGCCACCAGGCGTACCTCTCCGCGTCACATGGAAGCAGAAGAACTCGAGGAAGGTTACCGACGTTATCTCTGTTGAATGATAGCCATGTAATCTCAATTGGCTCTGATGTCGCCCTCTCGTAAATCCCATGTCATTCTTTCTCTTAGTGCTCTCACCTGCCCACCAACGATCTGACGCATATTTTTGTTATTATTCTCACCGTTTGTGTGAGTGTATATATATATATATATATATATATTCATATTCATATATTATCTAGAAATCCCACTTCATCTGTTTGGTTTGCAGTAGTCCCGATAGGCAGCGGTGCGATGGATGATCTCCTTCTCTCAGTGGCAGACTGCAGAAGGCAGATAGAGTTTACCGAAGAGAGCGCTTTTCGGGCGCAGCTGCTGCTGTTCCTTCGCACGATTGGACTGCTCTCCATGGAGCTGAGAATGAAGCAATACACTCACTTGATGCAATCTCTATGGAACGGGTCCGGCATTCTACGCTTTTTTGCCCTGTTCTTCAGGCGAAAGGAGGCCCTCCTAGTCTCTTCCTCCAGTCTACTGTACACTGCTGCAGAACTTCAGACAGCGAAGCAGGATCCGGCTTCTGTGTCGAGCAGAGGGTTATCGCCGCGTCCTTCCCTTCTTCTGGTGGAAAAAGAGGCGGCATCAGTAGCAGAAGCCGAAACCGAAACAACAGTGACGAGAAGAAGCGACGCGCAACTGCACCAGGGGGACCCAGAAGCTCCCCTTTCTAAAAGGTACCTGTTGGAGTGTCTTCAGTTGTTTAGCAAATATGCCTTGGAGTGCGCCCGCATCCAGAAGGAATTGTCCTGGACGATGCACACACATATCTTCATGGAGCTTGTTTCTGAGGTCTTTCCACCCTCTATTGATGAGGGTGCGCTCATCGCGAAAACCACGCTGGAGGATGTCTATGGGCTGGTAGTGAGTGACGGCTGCCTGCACAATCGTGGCGGTCACGTGGTGAAGGAGCATTACTACCAGTTGCGCGTCGTCCAATCTGTGGATCCCGCCTATCCGTTGGTGAGATCTGGTGACATTCTTTTTTCCATCAATGGACTATCCGTTGTCACGCTCGAGGGCGCCAGATCAGTGCTGCAGGATCACCCCGCAAAGCTTGAGCTACTCCTATTGCGTCAGAAGAAGTTGATTTCTGTTATCGTCAGTGTCTAGTTACAACTCCTCTTCCTCCTCCTCTCCTCCTTTTGCTCTTCCGTCTTGCTTTACTCGGCTGATCTCTTCTCTTCTCTTCTGTCCATTTTTCTTCTCTCACACTTTATTTGCTCCTTTTTGTTTTCTTCTCATCTCTCGATCGCAATTTTAAGGTTTGATGGAGCATTTGTTCTCTCGGCAATACCACATACTTACATAGATATACATATATATATATATATATATATATATATATGGAGATTTACATACATAAATGTAGTTGTGTGTGTGTGTGTGTAGCGGGGAGGGGGAGGGGCACGCATCACTTTCCCCCTCGCGTTCCTCTCCAGTAATTTTCTGCTGATGGATGTATGGGTGCGGAGGCGCATCATTTCTGTTTCTTGCCTCATGATGTCTCCTCCATTACTACTGTTTTCTTCCCAGTTGATGTTATTCTCTCTTTTTCTTTTTCGTTTTTTTTTTCTTTTTCTTTTTTTCTCTTCTGCTTCTTATTGTTACTTGTTATTACTGATTTCACGCCTTTCAAGTTGAAATGTCTGTGCGTCAGATTCTCTTCTCCTCCGAGCACGTGAGTGAAGGCCACCCTGATAAACTCTGCGATCAGGTTTCCGACGCAGTTCTGGATGCATGCCTCGCTCATGATCCGCTTTCAAAGGTTGCATGCGAGACATGCTCGAAGACCGGAATGATCATGGTGTTTGGTGAAATCACCACGAAGGCGGTGCTGGACTATCAGAAGATTGTCCGTGACGCAGTTAAGGAAATCGGGTTTGACGATGGTGAGAAGGGTCTGGATTATCGCTCATGCAATCTTCTGGTTGCCATTGAGCAGCAGTCACCTGAGATCTGCCAGGGCCTTGGCGACTTCGATGGTGAGAACCTTGGTGCCGGCGACCAGGGGATGATGTTTGGTTATGCAACGGATGAGACCGAAACTCTGATGCCACTCACATATGAACTGGCGCGTGGTCTTGCTGTCAAATACAGTGAACTTCGCCGCAATGGCACACTGCCGTGGGCTCGACCCGACGCGAAGACGCAAGTTACTGTGCAGTACGAATACGATACACGCGACGGCAAGCAGCTACTGACGCCCCAGAGGGTGGCTGTTGTTCTAATATCCGCTCAACACGATGCGCATGTGACGAATGAGACCATCCGTGAGGATCTCATAAACAAGGTGATTAGGGCCGTGATTCCAGCCCACATGCTCGACTCCGAAACAAAGTATCACCTGAACCCCTCCGGCAGATTTGTAATTGGTGGTCCTCATGGTGATGCTGGTTTGACTGGCCGAAAAATCATCGTGGATACATATGGTGGGTGGGGGGCACATGGTGGTGGCGCATTCTCTGGGAAGGATCCATCGAAAGTGGACCGCTCTGCTGCGTACGCGGCTCGCTGGATCGCAAAGTCTCTTGTTGCCGCGGGAATCGCGAAACGCTGCCTCGTTCAGTTGGCATATGCCATTGGTGTTGCAGAGCCACTGAGCATCCACATTGAGACCTACGGCACAGGCAAGTATGACGACGGGCGTATTCTCTCCATTGTGCAAAATAACTTCAAGCTTCGCCCTTACGACATCATTAAGGAGCTCGATCTCCGCCGGCCGATCTATCACATGACCTCACGCTTTGGCCACTTTGGCCGGGAAGACGCGAGTGGAGCTGGCGGCTTCACATGGGAAAGGCCTAAAAAACTAAATGAGTCGTTGTAATACGATAATTAACTGTAGACGATTGCTTTTGTCAACCTTCCCCACCACTACGGCTGTATCGCACACCTGCTTCTGTGTTTCATCTCGGCGGGGCTCATGCATGGTAACAGGCATTGACGCTGCGGTACAGTTCATCGTAAAAAGAAAAAAAATGAATTTCCCTCCAGCAATTGCTGGTCTCTTCTTCTTCGTTGTTGTTGTTGTTGTTTTCTTTTCTTTCCTCAAAAAAAAAAAAAAAAAAAAAAAACACACACACACAAAAGCAAAAGCCAAAAAAAAAAAAAAAAAAACTAAGACTCGCACCCCTCCCATCGGGGCGGGCGGGGGGGGGGTTGCTGTCAAATAGCATGGCACCGCACAGCAAACCACGCAATGAAGAGTCCAGAAAGAACAAAATAAAAAATTTTAACGGTTTTTGTTGTGTGTAATTATTGTTGTCGTATGTAAGTCGCTCTGGAGGTCTTATATACGCATCACGTATATGCAATATGTGATAAACATATCTGATACACGTATCTATCTTTCTTTATATCTTTCTCTCTCTCTCTGCGTGTGTGTGTGTGTGTGTGCGCTCATGGGTTGCCTTTTTTCGTTGCCAATTCACATGTTGTATGAAAACATTTTTCCTCCTCATCCCCTTCCCCCGTCTCCGTCTCTGTAGGCTTTGTTAGTGGGGCGGTGGGTGGGTGGGTGGGTGGGTCGGTGGTGGTGGTAGTACTCATGCTCCCTTCGAAATTTAGGCACCAGGCTGATCGTCGTACTCGACATCACATGATGATCGATGGTCAGATCAATCCTCGCGAATGGCTCAATTGGCACCCGAAGGAATATCAGCCTTGGTATTTTGATCGGCATAAATTTCTCTACGAGCGACATCAATACGCATCGTTTCACCACCTGCTCTGCCATCAGGTGTATCTGAAGGACATTCTTCACTTGGTTCGTCACCCAGAGCCGTACACACACATTATCGACTGCAGGATATCTACAGCAAAAATGCACCGTTGGGTTCCACACAGCTGGTGGCTCCCACGTGATGAGGTCGAGTATGCCCTCCAGCTCACTTCCGAGGAGTTTTCTGATATGTACGGATTTCCCAAGCCGCAGAAGCAGGATGACGTTATCCTTGTCTCTCACAATGGCATTTACTCTGAGCAGGCAGGTTGGGAATGGAAGAAGCAGTTCTTTCAACACGTGTACAACTACCGTGGAGGAACGAATGAGCTTTTTGGGGAGCAGTACACTGATATGGCATTGAAGGATACACTCGCACCGTGGAAGGGGCCATTCCCGCAGAGTGGTATCTTTGTGGACAAGTGGAGTAAGCGGAAGGTGTTGACGCGGACAGGTCCCTTTGATCGCCAGTACGAGATGCAGGACTTTGCGCTGCCTGACTTGGAACTGGAGAAGCCCAGACACCCAGAGGAGGGTCCCCGTCAGAACATGCCGTACGGTCTCCAGTAAGGGAGAGAAATCAGGAAGGCGGCAACATCAGCACGCAGCAGGATCGAAGACAAGAACAACCGCAACCCACTTCTCCATCTCTTTTCCCCTTGACAAAAAGAACGGAATAAAAAAAAAAGGAAAGAAAGACGCAACATCAACAGCCCGCCACTCCTCCCCTCGCAGCTTGCAGCAGCAGCAAGAGTAATATATATGTATCTATATCTATCAACGAAACCATGAAAAACAAGAAACAAAAGGTTTGCTGCACTGATTGGTATATTCCTATATCTACATGTACGCATGGTGGGGGCGACACCATGTGGGGTTCTCACATTCATGTGCACTTTATTTGAGCCCTGCTCCCGCTCTTTGTCGTAGGTGATGACAACGAAATGTTGGCCAGCCGGTTCTAGGGCTGCTTGTCAAATGTCGCTGCACTCGCCTATGAGGAGAATGTACGGCTCTACAGAATTTAAGTGCCCGTTCGATCTCACCGTCAAGAGCGCTGAACATGATGGTAACCCTTTAGTTGGCAAGCGCCCAAGTCGAAGGCGCTACTCTGCCGCCAACACCAAGGGGCGATCAAAACACATCTCTGGCATAATCGCTTCGTTGAAGTCGACTCCAAAGGTGGAAATGGCTGCATCGTTCGAGAAATTACATCCCCGCGATAAGTTAGATGTTCTTCGACTCCTTGCACACAGGCGCAGTCGTAGTCGTGCTGATAATAGTCTTCCCACGTACAGGAGTCAACTCTTTGAGAGAAGTTATTTCTTCAAAGAGGAAGACCTCACAGAGCAGAGCACACTTGGTCGTGGACCCGGTGGACAGGCGACGAACAGGCGAATGCAAACGGTAATACTAAAGCACGTACCCACCGGAATTGTCGTTAAATTCAGCAAATTTACTTCGTACTGGATTAACCGGAGGGCAGCGCGAGAGATCCTCAACCTTCGTTTGGAGGAGCATCTTCTGGGGCCCATCTCGACGTTCGGTCGCATGAAGCAACGGCGGGAGAAACGGCGGCTGCTCCAATTTCGAAGGACACAACTACTCATAGAAAAAGGAAGCGTTATCTCGGCAAAGATGTCACAGCAGCATGAGTTTCAGAAGGTTCTGAGAGATGTACTGCCATTTCCACCGTCTGCACTGCTGCAGTTGGGTCCTGGGTACGCCAGCAGAAGTCTCTTCATCTCAACCCTCTTCGAGGAGGAATGCGGCAGATGGTGGTCGATGCTTGCCGCGTCATTTTCCCAACTGAAGGGCGAACATGATGATAGTGGTTTAAGGGTGCCAGAGTTGCTTCGTTACGTGTTCCCGGCGGTGTATTTTCCCCTCGACAGGCAGCCAACATCGGTTGAAAAATACGAGTGGGGAGAGGTGAAAAAGTGCGCTGCTGACGACGTTTGTATGCGCAATGTGATGCGTGGACTTGGGTGTTTCGTAGAGCTCTTCGGTTTGTATCTCCACGAAGAACCCCCAGCAGGTGGTGGTGGTGGCGGTGGTGGCGGTGGTGGCGGTGGTGGTGTTCTGGTGCTGGAGCCCGATGGCCTCAACTGGCTGGAGTTGCGAAGGCGGATGGTGATGTCGAGCGAAGAAATGAATTTCATGGCGCTCGCCTGCTTTTCACACCTATTCTTGAGTCTCACACAGCTGGGGTGCGCACGTGAGGCAAGCGCGATCGCAATGTTCTTTCTGCGTGAGTCGAAGAGAGGTGTGAAAGGCCAGTGGGCGGCAAATGGTTGGAAATCAATGCAACGCGTAATGGAGCGTCATAAGGCCTTCCAAGAGCAAGAAGAAGAGCGCAAAAATCATTAGACCGCAATGTGGTCCTGTGCATCAAAAAGAAGTGGGCCGCCACTTTTTTTTTTGTTTTTTACATGCTTGTCTGTTTGTGTGTTTGTGACTTCTTTTATTGCCGCAGCTCATGTTTGTCGTGCGTCTCGTGGTGAGGCAGATCGTTCTTCTTTTTTTTTTTCTTTTCCGATGATGTGCATCAGCGTCTTTGCAGTGGATGGGGATGCCGCACGTTGACGAGATTCTCACTCTTGACATGTTGGCCTACAAGACTTCTTTCATCCTCACCAATCTTGTGCTTTGCTTGGACGCAACAACAACAACAACAGCAACAGCAACAACAACAACAACAAAAAACGCATCGTCCCGGGGTTGATGTTTCTGACACCGTTCATTGGTAGACTTGTCGCCATGATCTGAGACCATTTCCATCTTCTGGGAGAGGCGGCGCTGCTACAGCTCTAGCAGTTATAGCTGGCCTGCTGTTTTTGACCGACTTTGGCGTCCCTCTCGCATGCGCCAACTTGTGTCACACGGTATTTTCCAGCCGTAGCGAGAGTACGTTGTCCGTGCAGCATTGCATTCCAGAATGGGACAAACCGCAGAGCTTCTCTCCCAAGTTGCATGAACTGCTCCACGACGAGAGCTATTTCCCTCTATGTGACTACCCCGAAGCACTTCATTCATGAACATCTCTCAAAATGGTGGGAAATCATCCCAATGGAGCATTGCTGGAGGAGATGCCGACGCACATACTTGATATGAACTTCATGACGTTGTAGGCAGTCTTTCTCGTGGAGCATCTGCGTAGCCCTGAGAAGTTCACACGCAATTGCGACACATCACTTCTGGTTTGTTTATCCGCACCCCTGTACTTCCGGGCACCCCGCTGTACAAGGTGGTTCAGGCCCGAAAACAGAAAAATATTCTCGGGTGGCTGCTGGCTGCTGTAAAACGCACTCGGATCCGCATGTTTCTTCCAGACACCGATATCCGCTGCTTGTTTGATTTCTGGAGCGCAGTGGTGTTGAGGGCACCAGGGAGTTGTGACGAAATGAAGGTTGAATCACCATCCTATTTGACGGATCATGCCACGGCGGAGACACTGTGCTGGACTTCCTCCTTGCCGCGCAATCACAGTCAACTGCAAGTCTTGTCGTGATCACTGTGATCATCACAAATCGGCCCGACACCTTGGGGTAGAATCCGTCAAGAGCAGGCAAGGCTGTGTGTGTGTGTGTGTGACACTTGCAGTTTACCCTGTCCCTATTTTTGCTCCAGTTTCGCTTTTCTGTGTGCACATGCATATACGCTGCCCTCACACTGCTGTTCCTGTGGACGGCGGGGCCCTCCCCGATGGAGTAATGAGCAGTTCAACCAATGGCGTACGGGGTTTTCTCCCCTCCTGTCTCCCTGGTATATACAAGAGAAGAGAGGGGTGATGCTGATGATGATGTGATGATGTGGCGTACGGTGGCCTCTCTGTGCTCTTTTTTTTTTTTAATATTTTTCTTCTTTAATACGCGCAATGGGAGAAGAGGGTGGGTGGTAAAGGGGGGAGAAACAACAACAACACAAAAGGAAAGTGCTGGCAGGGATGACATCTGAAGAGGCGGTGCCGCAAGAGGAGACGATGCAGTCCCACCTCTACCATATTCGGTACTTCGCCGGGCACACGGGCCGCTACGGCAATGAGTTTCTGGAGTTCGACATCCGTGATGACGGGACTTTGAAGTACGGGAACAACAGTCGCTATAGAAACGAGAATATCATTAAGAAACAGGCTCGTGTGTCGCCGGCAGTCCTGGCCGAGATCAAACGACTCATCATCTTATCGGGCATTCTCGACAGTGACGACGAGCTCTGGCCGCAGCCTGACCGGAATGGGAGGCAGGAGTTGGAGATTAACTTGGGTAACACACACATTTCCCTGGTGACAAACAAACTCACATCTATGAGCGAGGTCGAGGGTTCGGACAGCCCCAAGGGACTTGAGACCTTCTACTACTTTGTTCGTGATATCAAGTCGCTTGTACTTGCTCTTGTCTCGATTCATTTCAAGATTAAAGCGTGTTAGTCGAGGGGGGAGATGTGGGATGGAGGGTCACAAGGGCGATCGAAACTTCTTGTCGTGTTTCCCTGCTACGTCTCTGCTGCTCGTATATATATATATATATATACATGTCTGTGTCTACGCCTATGCGCCCATTTCCCTTTCTTCTTTCCTGTGCGCACTTTGTTGATGGCCCCCTCTTCCTTTCTTTCTTTGTGTCTTTCCTCTTGTTTGGATGGTGGTGGCGGGGGCGGCTACTATTTTCTTTGTTTGATTGTTTGTGTTGCTTCTCCATGCCTTGCGGTAGCGATGCCGTTCTCTGTTCGTGCCAGCAATTCACCGTTATCACAGATGAGTTTGGTGTCCCAACCGTATGTGTCGCCACAGATTCTCCCGGAACCCTCCCTACGTCACAACGTGCCACCATTTTCACTCTGCGGCTCAGAGGAGACGAACAACAACACCAGCAGCACCAATAACAACAGCAGTAACATGCCAACCAAAAAGGTTGGCACCGACCCCACGCGGTACAAGACGACAATGTGCCGCAACTGGGAGACGGGGACATGTACCTTTAGGGGCTGTACGTTCGCGCATGGCGTGGAAGAGCTGCGCGCCCCGACGCGTGTAGATCATTATCGAAGTCCAAACCTTGGCCCGTGCCGCTCACCACCGGGGAAAACACCACCTCAGTACTCTGCCGCAGTCTCTGGAGCTTCAGGCCAACTGAGAATCGAACAGCTGTTGGAGATGTTATACGCGGAAGTGGTGCGCGAGCGTGATCTCGTAACTGTGCACGTTGAGGCCAATCGAACTCTTGAGTCACTCTTGAAGAAGGAGCTTGCTTTGCATGAAAAGACAAGAGTGCAATTGGAGGCTGCAAAGACGAAGGTGAAGGAACTTACGAATATCATAGTGCAAACTAGTGAAGAAATAAATTCATTTCTTGGTTCATGTACAACGAACGAGGCACAGCGTGATCGCATCGTTGCGCTAGCAAAGAAGATGTTAAATGTTGTTCCTGAAGCCGATGGCGCTAGAGATAAAACTGATGGAGAAGAGAGTAGAGTAAAGGAGCTGCTCAAAGCGTTGCAACAGTGCCAGAAATCTGCATTTGCCTGAGTGTCAGATTCTGTCTTGTTGTTCAGTGGTGGTATACGTTTTGAATGGGCTACCATAATTATATATATATTCTGTGTGTGTGTGTGTTTTTTTTTTTTCCTGGGGAGGGGGCTGTTGTTGTACTATTTTTGGCGCACCACCACCACCACCACCAGGAATGTTGTCGCCCTGACAGCCGTCTTTATTTCCGGATGCAGACATTTTTACTCGCCCACCTGGGGACCGAAAGGCGCATGCAGCGGATGTTGGTGCGGGGAAGGAATGGAGATCTGGGTGGAAACAAAGACGACGGCAAATGCATGTAGGTCTCTCTCTCTCTCTGTATATATGTGTGTGTGTGTGTGTGTGTGTGAGACTTGGAATGGGTGTATGTTGGTAGTGAAGAGAGGATTTTCGGGCGCACTGGAGCTTGCACACCCACACCCGCAGACACCGACACAACTAATATATATATATATGTATACATATGTATATGTGTATGTGTATGCGTATACATGTGGGTGTGGGTATACACGTGCATATGCATACACGCATGGTTTGTGTGAGTGTGTGGGCGAGAGAGAAAGAGAGATGCCCAGAAGACTGTCACCATCTTCTATTTTTTTCTTTTCTGCTGCATAATGAAGGAGAGTGAAGCGAATCGCCACACATATACACATATTATATTATATATAATACACACGCAGATTTACCCCACAGGGATGCCAAAATCTAATATGAAGGGGAGGGGCGTTAGAGGGCCTGCAAAAAAGGGCACCAAAACCGACGCCAAGAGGAAAAGAACAAAGCACATAGATCCATGTTGTGATGCGGAGTTGGGTACGAGTTTCAGCACTATTACCGATGAATTTGTGCGACTGGAAGAACCGGCAGAGCAGCAGCAGCAGCAGCCACCAAAGGAGCAAAGAAAAAAGGGTACCAATAAGCAGCGTTCTTTGCTGAAGGTGGAGGGCGTTGTAGTGAAGCCTGGTGCAACGGCGGTGCAGATCAACACGATAGCGAAGAAAATGCTTCAGAAACAGGAACAACAAAAAGAGAAACATCAGCAACAGAAGAAGCAGCCCTTGGGGAATATACCCAGTAAGCCTCTCGGAGAGGCGAAAGATAAGATTGCTGTTGCGGAGGAGGAGGAGGAGGAGGAGGATGATGATGATGAGGGTGAGGGTGAAGAAGATGAAGAAGAGGAAGCGGAAGATCAGGGAGGGAGCGGCGAGGACTTCAGCGACACGGCTAACGAGCGTCAATCAGAGTATCGCAAGGGAGGCTACCATCCCGTGGTGCTTGACGAGGTTTACAATGATCGCTATCGGGTTGTGAGGAAGCTGGGTTGGGGTTACTTTTCCACCGTCTGGCTTGTATGGGACTATGTGATGAAGAGGTTTCAGGCAATGAAGGTGCAGAAGTCAGCGAGGCATTACACGGAAGCCGCATATGACGAGATGAAACTTTTGGGGGAGATCATGTCTGCAGACCATGATGGGACACGCTGTTGTGCACGTTTGAACGACCACTTTGAGCACATTGGGCCAAACGGAGCCCACGTTTGCATGGTATTTGACGTCTACGGAGAGGATTTGCTCTCTCTTATTGAGCGATACGAATACCACGGTGTTCCACTGCCAATAGTCAAGTGTATTTCTCGGCAGATCCTTGTGGCCCTCGAGCACGTTCATTCGCTGGATATTATTCACACTGACTTAAAACCAGAGAATGTGTTGCTTTCTGCACCGAAGCACGTGATAGTCTCGCAGATGAAGCGGTTTCGTCCACCGCCCTTGCATCAACGACCGCGTCTTGTTGAGCGCGACCCAAAGACCATGACAAAGTCGCAACGCCGACGTTACTACAAGAAGCTTCGAGCAACTAAAAAGAATGGTAGCACCTCTGAAGGCACCACACACGGGGAGGACGTTGAGACTGCAGCGAGAGAGAATAACGAGGACTCTGAGAAACCACACATAGATCGCAAGCAAGATAAACTCGCGTCAGAGAGTGAAACTGACTCGGAGTGGGAGATTGAACGCCTCCACCATGTTGTGGTGGCAGATTTCGGAAATAGCTGCTGGACGTATCGGCAGTTCACAGACGAAGTTCAGACTCGACAGTACCGCTCACCGGAGGTGATTCTTGGGGAGCCATACTCCACATCGATTGATTTGTGGTCTGCTGCGTGCATGATTTTTGAGCTTATCACGGGAGAGTTTCTCTTTGACCCGAGAAAGGGCAACAATTATTCGCGTGACGAGGACCATTTAGCTTTGATGTCCGAGCTGCTGGGTGAGCTGCCTGAGAGTATGCGTCTAGGGGATGGCAGGTACCGTGCGCAGTTTTATAATTCCCGCGGCAAACTACGGAACATCAGGGATCTCAACTTCTGGTCTCTCGATGATGTTCTCTACAGGAAGCACAAGTTTACTCGCAAGAAGGCGGCTGAGATTGCAGAGTTTCTTCTTCCCATGTTGGAATTCGATCCTCAGAGGCGGGCGACGGCAACTGAAATGCTTGCGAATTTCGAGCACTTCTTCGAAGTTAAGGAGGACGACTACTCGCCGTTTTGTTTTGTTTCCTCGGACAATGATGGTGCGCCGGCGGTAGGTAGTGCGGACGACGTGGAGTCGTCAGACATCTCCTCTGATTTTGATGGCGCTGATGGCGATGATGACGCCTCTTATGCAATGCGGGGCGAGAATAGTGATAGTGATGATGATGATGATGAAGGGGAAGGGGACGATGAGGACGATGCCATGTTGTATTGGGCGAAGCATCCGATTCTCAACAAGGAATCTTTGGAGAGGCGTGGGCTCACGCTGCTAGATATTCAGGCTGTACTTTCGGGTAAGCGGTTAGAGAATGTGGCGGCGCATGCCTCTGCAACGGAGGTTATTCGCTTGCTTTCGGAGGAGGTTGACGGCGACGCGGGTGACCAACACGCAAAGCAGAAAGTGCAGAAGGACTTTATCTCGAGCAGGGATGATTGCACTAGCACCACTGCAACTGATGCGGCTGATTGAGCGGAGCAGGTGCGTCTATCCAAAATTTGCCATTACCATTACCGTCTCTGGTGATGCAGGACATATGGTTTCTTGAAGGAGAGGAGGCGAGAGAGAGAGAGAAATAAAGGAGTGGAAATAGTGAGGGAATGGGCAAGAAGGCGCTGAGAGGGGGACGAAAGCGGCAAGAATAAAAACAACAACAGCAACAACAACAACAACAGAGGTGATGGAGAGGTCTTGAGCTCCCCCTCCCCCCAGAACAGTGAAGGTTTTTAGAAGATGATGTGGTACTGTTTCTTTCCCTTCTTTCGCTTCTCTGTAGTGACGTCTCCGTCTGTCTGTCTGTCTGTCGGTCGCTCTGTTCGTCCTTCCGCGTGTGTCGGTGTATTTGTCTGCGTGTGTGTGTGTGTGTGTGTGTGTGTGTGTTGCAATACTAATTTACTGAGGCAAGTCCTGAACGTCGGGGGTGGGGAGGGGAGGGGAGGGGAGGGGGTTTCTTTCCCCGTCTTTCTAAGTGCTGGAAAGACGGCGTAGAATGACGGCAGCATATCGGGGACATGAGGAAATATCAATGCGCCTCTTTTTTTTTTTTTTGTTGTTGTTATTTCTGCCATGCAGCATGACTCTCACCCCCACACACGCACACACACACGCACACACACACATATATGTATATATATATGTATGTACTCTCCTTCTCCTTCCCTTCTGCGGTTGATTGTTTGATTCTCTCATTTTGTTTGGCAATGCAGCGTTTTCATAGGCATGTCCAAGAAGCAGGAGGTGAAGTTCTACGGCTCAAACGCCGCGAAGGATAATCTTGTCTACGGCGTCGTGCACATCTACGCCTCTTTCAACGACACCTTTGTGCACGTGACGGATATCTCTGGCCGAGAGACCTTCTGCAAGGTCACTGGCGGCATGAAAGTGAAGGCGGACCGCGATGAGAGCTCGCCGTATGCGGCCATGATGGCTGCACAGGACGTGGTGTCGCGTTGCAAGGAGTGTGGCATCAACGCACTACACGTGAAGATGCGCGCTACTGGTGGTGTGGGCACGAAAAGCCCCGGGCCTGGCGCACAAGCTGCGCTGCGTGCCCTCGCGCGCGCAGGCATGAAGATTGGCCGCATCGAGGACGTGACGCCCATTCCGACTGATTCCACACGTCGCAAGGGCTCTCGCCGCGGTCGCCGTTTGTAGACACGCACGCCCGATTGCGAAGTGACCCGCACAACGCTTTGTTTTCTGTTTTTTTTTTTTTTTAAGGGGAAAAAAAAATTTCTTCTCTGTGTTTTTCTTCAAATGGATATATATATATATATATGTACATCTTGCATTTTGTGTTCGCATTCAAGTTGCCCGCCTCTTTGCGCCGATTCCACCATCCGTTCCTGGAATGCGTGTACACGCGCCCGCACCTCATCGCCCCCACTAAAGAAGAAGACGAATAATCAAGATCAGGAGTTTTTTTTTTTTTTGTGTGTGTGTGTGCTTAAGAAAAAAGGACAACAAACCCACTTCTTTTTTTGACTCGTAGGTTCTGAAGTCATGTTTCGCGTTTTTGGGCAACGTCTCATCTCTCGTACGCTACCGCTTCTACAGGCGGCGCCACACGACCTTCCCGAGGGATTCGAGTTTATGACACACAAGGTTGTGAATAAGGACATTCATGCTCCGTACGAAAATCTGGAGACTCTCCGGTTCACTCTGACACGCCAGGACGAATATCTTATGCGGGAGGAGCCTGTCAAGTGCGTCACGGTAAGTGGGGTAAACGGTGAGTATGGCATCTACCCTGGTCACGCCTATAAAATTGCTCAGCTCGTTCCTTCCCCTATCACCGTGGAGTTCACGGACGGCACGACACGAAGGTTCTTTGTCAGTGGCGGATTTGCCCACATCAATAATGAGGGTTCTTGCGACGTAAATACGGTTGAATGCATTCCTTTTGAGGACCTTGATTCTGCCGCTGCCGAAAAGGCACTTGCCGTGCACCAGAGTTCCTTAAGCTCCGCAAAGGATGAGAAGGCCAAATCGGTTATTGAAATCCGCATTTCTGTGCTAGAGGCCGTCATTGCCTCCTTAAAGCACCACCATTAGTAGAGGAGAGGGCGTACTCCATTATTGAGCTCTAGTACCGGGAATGGAGGGGGGAACACATCGCACTTTGTTTCGTTCCGCGATTCAGTAGTGGAAATTGGCGATGGTAGTGGCACACCATGGTCTGCCTGTTGTGTGTGTGCGTGTGATCTTATTTGTTCGTTTTTTCCCTTTTTTTTTTTTGCTCATTGCGTTTGCGTTGACCGCCCCCCTCCCCTTAACTGCATGTTTCCGTGCAAAGCTCCCTGCATCTTTGCTTCGCCCTTCCCTGTAGGTCTAGCTGTTGATTGCGCCGTCGATAGACGAGGGGGGTTTTAATCATGGACCAGCAAACCATCGCTGTGCACTACCAACGGATGGAAGAGTGGTTGAACGATCGAAAGTCTGTTCTCGGAAAAAAGTATAAGCGAGAGTACGCCCGTCTTTTGGAATTGACACCCAAACTGGAGCAATTGGTGCGATACGACATACCAGCGCAACACAAACAGCAGAAGAGGTTGTATGGCGCTTTGGATGACTCCCATAAGGCTATTGAAGAGGCGACTAGGATGATGCAAACGCTTGGGGAGAAACAGGAGAAGCTTCTTCGCGAGTACGGATTGGCAAAAGACGGTGTCGTGTTGGATGAGGAGCTTGATGCGGCTATTGACAATAGGGTAGCTGTCAGCGGGGTTATTCTAGGAACAGCTCTGAAGGACTTTACTCTCAGCACACACTTCGCAGCCTTCCGCGAGGTGTACGGTCGCGTTGCCATGGAGTGCTCGATGGGGATGTACGGTGCTGACGCCTTTTCCACACATTTCCCATGGATGGAAAAAATGCATCGGGACTTGCTATGCAATTCGAGGATAGATGCGCAGCAACCGGTGGAGGCAAAAATGGAAGAAGGGGGTGAAAGGGAGGCTGCAGCGCCGTGCAGCATTGATTGGGGTGACACATTTGTGTCAGACCCAATTGATATGAACGCTGCAATAGAGATCAAATGGGATGGGGACGCCGTTGACAGCTTGCCAGAGGGTAACGGTTACACTGATGATGATGATGATGATGATGATGTTGGTGAAAAAGGGGGTGACAAGCTGTTGGAGAAAATGAAAGGGTCATTCATCGATGTGTCGGATACCCTCCACCGGCAGCGCATATTGACGGAGCTGCAGGCGTTGCGATGCTTTGCGTCGGAGAGATTCTTGATGGGCGATAATTCGCTTGAGGAGTGTGCAGAGGTCGTGGATGCCCTTGAAGGGAAGCTGACATCATCTATCGAGGCATCATTTGTGCGTATGAAGGCTAGTCCCACACTGCGGCTTTCATTTCTCGATGAGATACGGCGACTTCAGCGGGGGGTCACCGCCGCATCGCTGCGGCGGTCGAGTAGTGAGATCAGGCTGCAGCAGACGCAGGAGGAGCTGCGGCTTCTGGAGCCTCGCTTGGACGCCCTGCTGAGTGCTGCACGTGCATGTCGCGATGAGTGTCTTGTAGAACTACTGAAGATGTTCCCCGGGCGGACTGTTGTTATTGTTGGGGACATCAACAAGTATCTGTAGATTGAAGAGAACAGCAACAGCAACGGCAACAGAAAAAGAAAAAGAAAAAAGGAGTAGTAGTAGTAGTAGTAGGAAGAAGAAGAAAGACAAGTAAATAAACAGAAAACAAACAAACAAATCACTTCTCCAATGTAACAGTTTATATTTTTACTCTTTCCTCTTCCTTCGTTTCTCTCCCTCCACTTTCAGCCGCTTTTCCCTCAGCTGCAGCGTCTTTTGTCGTCGTCTTTTTCCATTTTGCCGTTGTTCGTGTTGTTGCTCTCCGTGGGGGATGAGGGGGAGAAGTACGAGCATCGTAGTGTAGTGGTGGTGGTTGTAGTGGAACTGGTATTGACAGTGACATAGCCAATAGCGGCGCGAAATGGAACACACCCGTCGGAAGGAGGAGACACCCCTGTGGCTCAACCCGAATGCACACGTGTGGAACACGAAGAATGACATCCCTGTTGTGAATCTTCGAGATGTATCTGAACAGCTGCGACTGCCGCGATCCACCTTCCGCGCGGATGGGGCACCACAGACTCCCGATGAGGAGAGTATTCAGACTGAAAGCGCTAGCAGCAATAGTGAGAAGGCTCTAGAGCCCATTAAGCAAGAGCCACTCAATGCACTTTTCGCTCTCATTCAAAATGCTTCGGAAGGTCGGAAAACATCGCTGAGGGTCTCTCACGCGAGTTCGAAAATTCCACACGTCGCAGAATTGACAAGCATCACAAGGGAGGCTGAGACGAGAGGTCCGTCGTTTCCAGAGCCCAAACCTGCCAAAGCAATGGATGTTGAATTCGTTCAGGGGGTCAATTTGCCTGGGGAGAATAACGCGGCGGCCCCTCTACACGAGCCAGCACAGCGAGATACTATGCCGCCCGTCGCGCTGTTTCATGATCCCGTTTGGGGAGAAGTTGGTTCATCATACGATGTAGACTCCTTCATGCCTAAGGAAGAGGAGCTATCGGGTGTTCCGTCTGGCCTGAAGCTGGCAAGCATTATGGAGAGTCTTAGGAAAAGCGAGGGCACTACTTCAGATGTGACAACAGGAACAGCAGCAATGGCGGCTGCCCCCCCGCCGTTTGGGGCTCCAGCCAGCATGAACGATGTGATGTTTCAATCACCACCGCCGTCAACCGTTGTAGCATCTCCACCGACGCAGATAGCCTATCCGCATGGTATAAACCTCGGCGCTGCAGGTTGGACGACGGCAACAGCGCCTCATGGCCATGGAATGGCTGTACAGCCTCTCCAGTTTGTTGGTGTGCCTCTGCCGTTCATGCCCCAGAACGCAATGATGGCTCTGCCACAAGCATACCGAATGCCATACCAGTTTTATCAGCTGCACCCGCAGGCTCCTCATCTTGCAACCGTGCAGCACCAACCTGGAATATATCACACCTCTGCAAACATGGAGCTACACGCGATGCAAACACAGAAGGTTGTAACCACTCAGAAACCTTCACCACGACCTGGGACAAATGTTGGCGCTGCACCTTTTGTACCCGGAGGGAAGGGTGTGTAGCGGCATGTGTGCACGTGTCTTTGCTTGACCAGACACATGTATGTTTGCCGCGCTTGTGTGTGAAGTTAATTTTTCTTCCGACGGTGTTTTGGGTGGTTATGCTGAGGAAATGGACAGACGGAGTGGGTGGTTGATGGGTGGTGAGGGGTGGTGGTTGTGAAATGGATGGATTGTGGCCTTTGAGGCAATCTTTGATTAACTGGACAGTAAATCCCTTGTTTAGTAGGTCTACTATACTTGCTTCGGTCAAGGATTGCGACTGCAACCAATACAATCTAAAAACAACAACAAAAAAAGGAACGATGATGGTGATGATGAAGCTCTCTTGTGCGATGTTTCTTAACTTATATGTGAGGCTCTTTTCCTTCACGCATCTGTATGCATACACACATACACACATACATACATACGTACATGCGCGCATGCGTCTGTGTCTGTATACATGTATGTGTACATATGTCTGTCGTTCTCTGTGTCTGTATCTGTGTGTATATATATATATATATATATATATATATATGTGTGTGTTGTATATGTCTTGTGTGTGTGTGTGTGTCTGAGCTTCGCACCTGCCTTTGAGAGTATCTCATTCTCCTCCTTCTTCTTCGGGTGAGGGGGTGGGAAGCATTGATGTCGACACGCGGCAGGTCGCGAACCCCGGCGCACAGGCGGATATCGAAGGTCATCCATGTGTATCTGGAACATATCATGGAGATCCAGGCTGGACTGCACGAGGTGCCAGCGGATGGAACAGTTGCACGCGTCGACGAATCATTTCCATCCTTCGATTTTTTCTGCGCCCAGTTTGTCCCCGCAATATCGCTGGAAAAGTACGTGGCACGGCTCGTGACTTACATGAAATGCACAATTGAGGCATATATATTCGCGCTTGCATACATCCAGCGGCTTTTTGTGCGGGGCTTCCCGCTGAATTTACACTCCATTCACCGCGTTTTTCTTACCGCCGTCGTTGTGGCGGCCAAGACACGAGATGATCTCTATTGCTCAATGAGTTACTACTCTCAGGTGGGCGGAGTGAGTAGGCGTGATCTCAACACGATGGAACTTCATTTTTTAGTTGACCTAATTGACTTTAGGGCCGAGGTGCTTCTAGAAGAGTACAGAGCTGTGTGCAATTCTATAACGGCAGTATTGCCTCTAAAGCGAATGAACAGCAGTGCGTCTGATATATGTGGTGTCACCGCGAGCGACCCACCAACCGAGTCGGAGGACGCACACGTTGGCTTCTCGCCGCAATGGATCACAGAGTGTCAGTTGCACTGGTGAGCGTATCTCATTGTGCTGGTGGTTCTTCTTTGCACCCCTGTTCTTTTTTTTTTGTTTGTTTGTTTGTTTGTTTTTTAAAAAAAAATAATTATTGCGTTTGGTTTTGGCTTTCCTTCTCGGCGTCTCTCTTCGCTTCCCACTTCTCTCACATGAAATAAAGAGAGTGGGGGAAGTGGAGCTGAAGCGGTGTGGTGTGTGTGTGTGTGTGGTGGAAGGAAGAGAATGAGGGAGAAGAAAAGGAGACGGTGGGGGACGGGAGTAGAGGCGAGAAGAACCCGATTCTCTGCCACGCTTAAGAAACGCGTTGTGAACGAACCCTCCGTTTTGTTTCGCCTCTTCTGTTCTAAGCCGTAACGAAACACACACACACACACACACATGCATACGCTTGCGTTCTCTCGTTACTTCTACCACTTACTTCGGCAATGACTTAAATGGAAACATACGAACACTTAAGAAAATGAAAGCTGCAATCACCAACACCGTTGAAACTCAGAAAAAAAAAAAAAGTGAAGGGAGCATCGAGTACGTGAGTTTTGTTGGTGATTTGGCGTATATTTACACCTTTGAGGTCGCATTGTCTCGTGTTCTTCTCACATGAGAAGCGTCAGGGAAATGACTTTTCGTCCATCCGTCTCCTCATCAGTACTACCGGCGTCAGTTGTCATCTTTCGTCTTTCTTCTTCTTCTTGTTTCTTGTTTCCTTTTTTTCCTTTTTGGCTCGCCTGTTTGGGGAGGAGGCGTTGCAGATAGGCGCTGGTGGTGATTGTAACCGTGTGCCCTCTTCTTTTCACAGGGGTCGTGTTGCGAGGATGTCAAAGGGGTACATGGTGTACTCCCTGATGAGACAGCCGCGGGAGACGGTGATAAATGAAAGCCTCATTCGGGAATGCATCTATCTTCCACCTCCGTGCACTACAGACGAGGAGCGCCTACGGTTTGTTGGTGCACACGAAGAGAACCGGCGTCAGCAGCGGATTAAGACTGCGATGGAAACCATGGAGCTGCATGCAGTGTCAACGCTTCTTGCGTCTTACCGGCGTATTGGAAAGATTGAGAACCTTGTTGGTCTCAATAATCTGACCAAGTTGGCTTTGGACAATAACAAGATCACTGTGATCAGTAACCTGGGTCATCTGAAGAGGCTTCAGTGGCTTGACCTTAGCTTTAATCAGATTACGGAGATCTCTGGGTTGGAGCAGCTCACGGAGTTGGACACTTTGTCTCTCTTCTCCAACAAGATAGCGGTGGTTCAGGGACTGGATGCACTAAAAAAATTGAAATCGTTGAGCATCGGATGTAACAATATTGAGGCTCTTGAGGACACAGCTCGGTATCTTCACCGCATGGGAGACCTTCGCATACTTACGCTGAAGGGTAACCGCATAGAGAAGCAGCCACTGTACAAAATCCGCCTTCTCGCATTCGTGCCCACGTTGCAGTTTCTTGACGGGTGCATCGTTCGTCCAGATGAGGTGTTTAAAGCACGGGAAGAGCAACGCGAAAATTTGATGCCCATTGATGAGGAGGACGAGCGTGCGGCGGCTGAGGCAAAGGTTCAGCAGGAGTTGGAGAAGGTGCAGAACGACTATATACGGTTTAACTGCCCAGATGAGACAAAGTTCTACGATGAACTCCTTCATTTAGATTCGGATGGACGGAGCTTCGTAGAGTTGGTTCGGTCAGACGTCATTGCTCTGCAGACGAAGGATGTGATGGAGAAGTTTCAGATGGAGTTCACGGAAAAGACGAGGGAGTTGGTGGAGGCAATGAAGGCGACCCGTCTGCGACGTGATAATGATGAACGCGCCTTTACTACTGCAGTGGAAAATTACAAGCGCAAGAATGCAGAGGCGTGTAAGGCGATAATAAAGCAATTCGAGAAGGAGGTCAAGGTGCACATTCCCCGCAACGTTTGGGGGAGTGAGGCCGTCGTGACCGGTGTATCGCCGGACGTGATTGCGGGCCTCAAGGTGCGTTTGCAGGAGGTGCAACACCAGCTGCTCGAGAAAGAGGCTGATCAATACGATGCGTTAGAATCTCTCATTGCTGGAACTATTGGGCGTTGGAAAGGTGATGGCGTTGACGTCATTATTCCGACAGCGTTTGAGAGCTTTCTCAAGGTGGAGGCAGACTTCCAGGTTGCGCTTCGACAGGTGTTTGACACCATTTGGGATATGCGGCAAAAGCAGGAAACCCCCAAGGACTCGTACCATCTCGCAAAGCCAGATGATGGCATTCTTCTGATCATCGACAATAAGGAGGAGTACCAAAAGTTAATCGGCGACTGGTTTGAGCTGCGACGGAAACGCTTGGAAGAACTTGAGGAGATGTACATTAAACGAGAAGAGCAACTTCTCAGCGAGCGCTCAGCACGCATTTTAAAAGAAGAGCATGCGCGTCACAGGGTCCGTCTGAACGAAATTCACGAATGTGTGGAGCAAATGAGCTGTTTGCTGCGAGGCTGCTCGTGATTGCACAGCGGCGGGCGCAAAAACAATAAAAAAAAAATGGGGTACTAGGGCGTAATGTACAGTTTGGCATTCCACCTGCATCGCTGTGGCGCTCACACATGCGGGCTTTCTCTCTCTCTCTCTCTCTCTCTATATATATATATATATATATATATCGGTGTTGAGGATTGTTGCGCTCTGCGATGCGTTTGGGTTTCTCTTTTTTTTTTTTCTTCCCCCACCTCCCCCCTGTTGAGCGTTTTTGCACTTTTCTGTTTTCGCCGTTATTCCAGAGAGATGGAGAGAAGGTGTGTGCGTGTGTGTTTGGCGGGACATTTGGTGTGTATTTGTGTGCCTCCTCACATGCTTCAGATCATGTTCCCACCTCGTGATGTGCCGCAGCCGTAGAAAGGTCCAGCGGAAAATGGGCGCGTTTATGTACCTGAACGAGTTGTGGAAGAAGAAGTCTTCCGATGTGATGCGCTTCATCCAG